>JAHHZJ010005908.1:0-12069 GCA_021437245.1 Aegilops speltoides | reverse complement strand
AACCCAAAACGGTTGCTCAAGTTTATATGCATTATCATTTATTTTCTAACACCTTAAAAGGACCATCAGACGCGGAAGCTTTGATTTGGCGAAATTAGGAAATCTATCTTTACGCAAATGTAACCAAACAAGATCTCCAAAAAACACAACATGTTTTCTACCCTTATCTCCAAGTGATAGAGGCAAAGGTGTCCGCCTTTCGATGAGATGGTGGATTTCGCTTGGTGGAAGTCGACTTTGACGATCCGACTCAAACGGCGAGGACGCCGCTCTTAGCAATCGCTAAACCAACTCCGAGAGGTTATTGACCACGCCGAGCACGATCAACTCGACCACGAGGGTCTTTCGCAGCAAACGAAGAACAAGCAAGAAATGAGATTGCAACTGGATATTGGAATATAAGATGAAAGCTTTATTGATCAAGGTGGGGTCTGTGGACGCTTTGTCCGGTCGTGAACACAAACGGCACGCGGTTGCAGCTATGGCTAACTTTTGATCTAAACAAAACCTAAGTCTAAACGGTGCCCTAAGGGCTGTATATATGGAGGAAGAGGGGTGAATTTCGTGGCCCTTGGTGGAGGGGTCCAAACTAACCCTATCTCTTGTTTCCCACACATACGGACTCTAAAAATAGCCTATACTAATGTATTTCGAAATTACATGGCCTGGCCTAATAATAAGGTGACGAAGACCTAGAATAGCCTATGGACAATATTATGAAGTGGCATCTTGTATATTTCCGTCCAAGGCTTCATGCACCTTTATGGTGGCTTCAAAGTCCTCAAATCATCACTTGTAACTCCGTTCTGATCCTTGCATGCCATCAACTCCATGTGTGTTCTTGCTCCAATGTTCATCCTTCTCCAAGCTAGGCCTTCATTTGTAAGCAAAACAAATGTATCCAATTTAGGCAGATCATATTCTCATGAACATTAGAATCATTACCAAGAAACGAAAGTACCTGGTAATTTAGTTGGCGCATGAGCTCAGTAATTGGCCCAAGATGTATAGCACAGGGCTGTGGGTAACAATGGTATTGATGTCCTCATCATCCTCCCTTCTTGAAATGAAGTCGCCCTCGACGGAAGTTCATCTTCCTCACCCAAATATGGCTTCAAATCTCAATGTTAAAAGTGGGACTAACCCCAAAATCTGCAGCAGCTCAAGTTTATATGCATTATCATTTACTTCTCCAACACCTTAAAGGGACCAAAGAAGACGTGGATTAGCTTTGATTTATGCAAATCAGAAATCTATCCTTACGCAAATGTAACCAAACAAGATCTTGTGCAAACACAACATGTTTTCTACCCTTATCTCCAGAAGTTTATATTTAGCATTCATACGCCAATGTTTTCCTTAGTTAACTCATGCATTTTTAAAATCAATTCAAAGACGCTTTAGCATCAAAATTAACCTTCTCCAAGATGGAAGAGGCAACAAATCAATAGGTGCACGAGGTAGGAAACCATACACAACTTCAAAAGGGCACATCTTAGTAGTAGAATGCAATGAACGATTATAAGCAAATTCAATATGAGGCAAGCATTCCTCCCACATTTTCTTATTTTTCTTTAGAACAGCCCTAAGCATAGTAGACAATGTTCTATTGACTACTTCAGTTTGTCCATCAGTTTGGGGTGACAAGTAGTAAAAAGCTTTAGTCCCCAACTTCCCATAAACATCTCCAAAAGTGGCTAAGAAATTTAGTATCACGATCCGAAACAATAGTATTTGGCACACCATGCAAGCTTAATTTCAATAAAGAACAAATCAAGAACATTGACAAAGATCATCGCTTTTATGGGTATAAAGTGTGCCATTTTAGAATCTATCCACGACAACAAATTTATCCTCCCTTCTTTGTTCTAGGTAAACCCAAAACAAAGTCCATAGATATATCCTCCCAAAACACTTACAAGAAAGGCATATATAAACCATGAGGATTGAGTCGTGACTTAGCTTTTTGACATGTAAAAATGAGCAAAAAACGCCAACATCCCCCCTCATTTTGGCCAAAAGAAATGTGTAGCAAGTACGCCCTCCGCCTTCTTCACGCCAAAGTGTCCCATTAGTCCTCCTCCACGCCCCCAACAAAAAAGACAACGGATTAATGAATGCATAGCTTGTTAGCACGAACACAAATCCATCATTAACCAAAACTTGTTCCATGTTCTTCCTTTTTACAATTCGCAATACATCTTTAAAATCAGCATCATGCACATATTGATCTTTGATGGTCTCCAAACCAAATATTTTGAAGTCAAGTTGTGAAAGCATAGTATAGCTTTAAGACAATGCATCAAGAATAACATTTTCTTTACCCTTCTTGTGTTTAATGACATAAGGAAAGTCTCAATGAATTCAACCCATTTAGCATGTCTACGATTCAGTTTAGCTTGACTTTTAATATGTTTCAAAGATTCATGATCGAATGTATAACAAATTCTTTTGGGCCATAAATAATGTTGCCATGTTTCTAAAGTCCAACAAGAGCATAAATTTTTTATCATAAGAGGTAATTCAGACTAGGCCCACTCAATTTTTCGTAAAAGTATGCAAAGGTTTGCCATCTTGTAATAACACACCTCCTAATCCAATTCCACTAGCATCACATTCAAGCTCAAAAGTCTTATTAAAATTGGAAGTTGGAGTAAAGGAGCATGTGTCAACTTAGCTTTCAATACCGTGAAGGCTTCTTCCCGCAAGGTACCCCAAACAAAAGGCACATCCTTCTTTGTAAGCTCATTGAGAGGTGCAGAATGGTGTTGAAATCTCTCACAAAACCCTTATAGAAACCAAGGAGGCCAAGGAAACCCTCACTTGTGTGACCGCTTTGGTGCCAACTCTCAATAGCTTCAATCTTGGCTTTATCAACTTCAATTCCCGGAGTAACAACATAGCCAAGAAAAGATACTTGTCGGGCAAAAGGTGCACTTCCTGGTTACCAAACAAACGGCATCACGAGAGCATTAAAAACAGACGAAATGTTCCAAATGTTCTTCCAAAGATTTGCTATAAATCAGTATATCATCAAAATAAACTACCACAAATCGTCCAATGAAAGCACGAAACTTCGCTCATTAATCTCATGAAAGTACTAGGTATTAGTTAACCCAAAAGGCATGACTAACCACCATATAATCCAAACTTAGTTTTAAATGCTGTTTTCCATTCATCTCCCAATTTCATGAATTTGATGGTATCCACTACGAAATCAACTTTGGAGAATATTGTAGAGCCACCAATTATCAAATTCTTAGCCTAGGAATAGGTTGGATAACGAATAGTAATATTATTGGCTCTACAATCAACACAATACGTGACGTACCATCCTTTTCGGCACTAGAATAATAGGAACAAGACAAGGACTAAGGGATTCGCGATATAACCTTTGTCGAAAGCAGCTCCGATTGACGATAATCTCCTTCATCTCCTCCCGGATTGGTACGGTATGGTACGGTTGGTAATGATGCACCGGAATTAAGTCAATTTGATGCTCAACCTCAATAGGTGGTAATCCTGGGCACGCCTTGTGGAAAGACGCCAAAACTCCCCAAAATGTTAGTGACAAAGGGGCAAAGAGGAAGGCACGCCCTAATGAAAATAATGCCTTTGCACACAAAAGCATAGCAAATAGATTTGCAAAATCTAGCTCATCAATATCAGAGGTGGCAAGTAAACATGCACTTTTCAATTTAATTTGGTACAACAAGATGGTTTATTATTAGGCTTCATGTTGCTCAAATTCTTTTGCCACAATCTGATTTTCACTCTTATTTTTCTCCCTGCTTTTGCTTTATTAGCTCTATTAATATCATCTTTCAAAATGGACCGGAGTCATAGGGCAAAGTAATATTTTTATCCTTATGAACAAGAGATATCGATTGTTTTACCATGGTGTTAATTTTATCAAATTGCCATGGTCTACCAAGTAACAAGGAACATGCTTGCATAGGTACCACATCACAATCAACATAATCAGATATGTAGAGATACTAAAATGCACACTAACAAAGACGTGTTACCTTAACCTTGCCGCTGTTGTTGAACCATTGGATGGTAAGGATGTGGATGTGGTCTTTGGTGAGAGATAGCTTCTCCACCATCTCCATGCTAGCCGTTGTTGGCCCCTCCATCTATGATGACGCTAATAGAACGCCCTTCACAACTCCCTTTGTATGGAACAAATTATGCCCTGATTTTTCACCTTGTGTAACCCGACACTCAAAACATGAGCAACTAAACATTCATACCCACAAAGATCTTCCAAAGCCATGTATTGTGTCTCATGATCGTAATCATTCCACCGTTTCCTGTGTAATAAGAGCCAAAGTCTCTCATCATAGTCACTAGCGGACCATACCCACCATCCTCGGAGCAATCATCACACGCTGAGATTTGCATTCTTCAAGAAAATGTCCCTTCCCTTACAACGCATTTAAAATAATATCACTTGTGCCCTGTTGACGCCATGGAAGAAGAAGAGTCAGGGTCCCGGGGTGCTCTTGGGCGATAGTGGTGGTTGTGCCTCCTTTCTGTATCACGGTTGGAGGTGGCACCAAGGAGGTGGTAAAGGAAGTAGATGATGCACGGGTGTCCATGATGAAGGTCGACCATAAAAGTTAGGCGCCAATGTCACGATCCTCAAGACTTCACGCTCATTTACAAGCAAGATGGAATAAACGAGTGATATTATTATAATCCTTATAGTCTAGAATGGTCCAATCTCTATTTAATCCACCCGTAAAACGGCATAGCTTCATTCTCCTCAACAATACCACATCTAATCAAGCCGGTTTAATTCCTGATAATATTCTTCAGAATTTTTTCCTTGTCTTAAGCGCTGCAATTTTTGAAGTAATTCATTGATAATATGGTGGAACCCAACAGACGCATAAGTTTCAAAGCAGCCCAAGTAGGAACAGGATATAATCTAAATGTTCGACCACCAAACACATGCAAAGCTAGTGAAAGCACAAAAAAGCAGGAACACGCCCTCCTCGGATATTGTAAACATGTAAATCGTTGTTCGCTTAACTCCCAAGTAAGATATATATCGGAACATATCTACCCTCAAATGGTGGAATATTCAATTTCAGTTTAGGGAGATGGTCATGATCTCGCATAGGGGGAGCCCTAACATTGCCATTATTTGCATGTGGACGACCGGTGGTTTGGTGGTGTGGTGGTTGCACGTAGTTCGATGTTGATCAACCTCATCCTCATAATTCCCAATAATCATCCTCCTTGGTACCAAAGCAGAGAAGGGAGCCAAAGAAGCACCAACAGCAAGAGCAATGCACCAAATTTTGTCCGCTCAATAGGAACACGCCGAGCCTCCCATACCGATTCGGGGGCGATTGTTGTCCTGGCAAGGTGCGATAGGTAGCCAAGGTGGTTGTGGAAAACGCAAGCAATTCATCAAACTTGCTATCAAGCTTTGTTTCAAACGCCTTCTCAATGCCATCTATCTTCTCCATGGCCTCACAAACTGTTTACCACATCTTGCACCTGTCCACTCATCATTTGCTGAAATTTATCATGTAGCTGTTTGTTCATGTTCTCCCCACCTGCCATGGATTGTGATCCTGCATGGTTAGCAGCAATAGAAACACACAAGAATATGATCCCATGACTACTAACAAGAGGTGGTGGTGGGTGTCACAAACCGCAAGCAAATCTCAAATTTTACCAGCTACCAGAAGAAAGTGTGATCGCAACCGCTGTAATCAAAACTCTCAAAGCTTGGATAGAGCGATTGCAGTGAGAGTCAAACGACGACGAGATGTATGTGGAGCTGGGAAGCTTATAATATGGTAGCAAAAGGGTCAAGAATAATCAAATCAGAGATGCAAAGTTGAATAAACGCCAACGACGGTGAGATCGGTTGGTCCTAGGCTAGACCGCTAGAGACGCGAGCCTAGAACACTAACAAAATCACGGCACGCACGTAAACAAAGGAAAAGCACACTGATTTATTTTTTTCATTTTTTTTTTTTTTTTTTTGCTTTTTTTTTTTTGCGCTTTTTTTTTTTTTGCGAAAAATCACTATAATGGCAGTGTCTCAAAACTCTTCCTGTGTCAAACCGATGATGGCACGAAAATTTTTTGAAATTTTTTTTTTTTCGACGTCGACCCAAAACTGAAACGGGTCAAAAAACTTTCTATAACGGCGATCGCTCAATAGCTTAGAAACACCTAAAATAGGATAGCCGTAAAATTTTTATCCCGCATGCTTTTGAAAATTTTGGGCCTAAACGGAGGGTGGTTTGACTTTTTTTTTTTTGAAACCAACTTTCTACGGACGCAAAAGATTGCTGAATCAAACCTACTCGCATAAGGAAACACGAATCGAAATTAGATGGATCTCGAAACAAATCTAATATGCAAGGAACTCGGATTGGTGGTGGATATATGGTGGTGGTATATGGCAACGTAGTGGTATATGGCAGCGTGGTGGTATATGGATACGGATTCAAGCGGTGGTATATGGATACGGATTCAAGCGGTGGATAAGCGGTGGTAGATGGCAGGGCGATGATGAGCAGGCGCGTGACAACTTATGACCGTAACTCAAACTCTAAAAGACTAGACTCTAAGACCAGAACTAGACACGACGATGCAACCGCAAATTCAACAACGCAAATACGTAAAAGATTATGCAAAGGCTCGATTGGTTCGGATATGATGACCTAACCCTAATTTTTTTTGGCTTTTTCGTGGATCAGAGTATGAAGAATGACTGATCTAAACTACAAATCGTAAAATCTCACCGAGCAACCGGAAACTGATACCACTTGATAGAGGCAAAGGTGTCCGCCTTTCGATGAGATGGTGGATTTCGCTTGTGGAAGTCGACTTTGACGATCCGACTCATTTAACGGCGAGACGCCGCCTTTAGCAATCGCTAAACCAACTCCAGAGGTTATTGACCACGCGAGCACGATCAACTCGACCACGAGGGTCTATTCTCGCGAGCAAACGAAGAACAAGCAAGAAACGAGATTGCAACTGATATTGCGAATATAAGATGAAAGCTTTATTGATCAAGGTGGGGTTCTGTGACGCTTTGTCCGGTCGTGAACACAAACGGCACGCGGTTGCAGCTATGGCTAACTTTTGATCTAAACAAAACCAAGTCTAAACGGTGCCCTAAGGGCTGTATATATGGAGGAAGAGGGGTGAATTTCGTGGCCCTTGGTGGAGGGGTCCAAACTAACCCTATCTCTTGTTTCCCCACACATACGGACTCTAAAAATAGCCTATACTAATGTATTTCGAAATTACATGGGCTCTGCCTAATAATAAGGTGACGAAGACCTAGAATAGCCTATGGACGAATATTATGAAGTGGCATCTTGTATATTTCGTCCAAGGCTTCATGCACTCTATGGTGGCTTCAAAGTCCGAAATCATCACTTGTAACTCCGTTTGATCCTATGATGCCATCAACTCCATGTGTGTTCTTGCTCCAATGTTCATCCTTCTCCAAGCTAGGCCCTTCATTTGTAAGCAAAACAAATGTATCCAATTTAGGCAGATCATATTCTCATGAACATTAGAATCATTACCAAGAAACAAGTACCGTAATTTAGTTGCAGGGCGAGCTCTAGTAATTGGCTCCAAGATGTATAGCACAGTGGGGCTGTGGGTGTAACAATGGTATTGATGTCCTCATCATCCAAAGAAGTTTATATTTAGCATTCATACGCCAATGTTTTCCTTAGTTAACTCATGCATTTTAAAATCAATTCGTAACGCTTTAGCATCAAAATTAACCTTTCTCCTAAGATGGAAAAGGCAATAAATCAATAGGTGCACGAGGTAGGAAACCATACACAATTTGAAAAGGGCACATCTTAGTAGTAGAATGCAATGAACATTATAAGCAAATTCAACATGAGGCAAGCATTCTTCCCACATTTTCTTATTATTCTTCAAAACAGCCCTAAGCATAGTAGACAATGTTCTATTGACTACTCATTGTCCATCGCTTAGGTGACAAGTAGTACTAAAAGCAGTTAGTCCCCAACTTAGCCCATAAACATCTCCAAAAGTGGCTAAGAAATTTAGTATCACGATCTGAAACAATAGTATTTGGCACACCATGCAAGTTAATAATTTCATAAAGAACAAATCAGCAACATTAATAAGATCATCGCTTATGACATGGTATAAAGTGTGCCATTTTCAAAATCTATCCATCGACAACAAATATGTTATCCTCCTTCTTTGTTCGAGGTAAACCTAAAACAAAGTCCATAGATATATCCTCCCAAGGAACACTAGGTACAGTCAAAGGCATATATAAACCATGAGGATTGAGTCGTGACTTAGCTTTTTGACATGTAGTGCACGAGCAACAAAACGCCAACATCCCTGCCTCATCTTTGGCCAAAAGAAATGTAGCAAGTATATCCTCGCCTTCTTCACGCCAAAGTGTCCCATTAGTCCTCCTCCATGCGCCTCAACAACAAAAGACTAACGGAGCTAGTGAATGCATAGCTTGTTAGAACGAAACACAATCCATCATTAACGCATTTAACTTGTTCCATGTTCTACCTTCTTTACAATTCGCAATACATCGCTAAATTCAAGCATCATGCACATATTGATCTTTGATGGACTCCAAACCAAATATTTTAAAGTCAAGTTGTGAAAGCATAGTATAACGATTTAGACAATGCATCAGAATAACATTTTCTTTTACCCTTCTTCTGTTTAATGACATAAGGGAAAGTCTCAATGAATTCAACCCATTTAGCATGTCTACGATTCAGTTTAGCTTGACTTTAATATGTTTCAAAGATTCATGATCGTAATGTATAACAAATTCTTTGGGCCATAAATAATGTTGCCATGTCTCAAAGTCCTAACAAGAGCATATAATTTTTATCATAAGTAGAATAGTTCAGACTAGGCCCACTCAGCTTTTTCGTAAAAGTATGCAACAGGTTTGCTATCTTGTAATAACACACCTCCTAATCCAATTCCACTAGCATCACATTAAGCTCAAAAGTCTTATTAAAATCAGTGAAGTTGAGTAAAGGAGCATGTGTCAACTTATCTTCAACATCGGAAGGCTTCTTCCTTGCAGGTACCCCAAACAAAAGGCACATCCTTCTTTGTAAGCTCATTGAGAGGTGCAGCAATTGTGCTAAAATCTCTCACAAAACGCCTATAGAAACCAGCGAGTCCAAGAAAACTCCTCACTTGTGTGACTGCTTTGGCTGCGCCAACTCTCAATAGCTTCAATCTTGGCTTTATCAACTTCAATTCCCGTGGAGTTACAACATAGCCAAGAAAAGATACTCTGTCTGCAAAAGGTGCACTTCCCAAGTTTACCAAACAAACGTGCATCACGAGAGCATTAAAAAACAGCACGAAATGTTCCAAATGTTCTTCCAAAGATTTGCTATAAATTAGTATATCATCAAAATAGACTACCACAAATCGTCCAATGAAAGCACGAAAACTTCGCTCATTAATCTCATGAAAGTACTAGGTCATTAGTTAACCCAAAAGGCATGACTAACCATTCATATAAACCAAACTTAGTTTTAAATGCTGTTTTCCATTCATCTCCCAATTTCATACGAATTTGATGGTATCCACTACGCAAATCAACTTTGGAGAATATTGTAGAGCCACCAATTCATCAGCATATCATCTAGCCTAGAATAGGGTGACGATAACTAATAGTAATATTATTAATGCTCTACAATCAACACACATACGTGATGTACCATCCTTTTCGCACTAGAATAATAGGAACAGACAAGGACTAAGGATTCACAGATATAACCTTTGTCGAAAGCAGCCCTCGATGACTTGATGCATAATCTCCTTCGTTCTCCTCCGGATTGGTACGATGTATGGCGACGTTGGGTAATGATGCACCGAATTAAGTCAATTTGATGCTCAATCCAATAGGTGGTAATCCCGTGGCACGCCTTGTGGAAAGACGCCAACTCCCCAAAATGTTAGTGACAGCAGGGCAAAGAGGAAGGCACGCCCTAATGAAAATAATGCCTCTTTGCACACAAAAGCATAGCAAATAGATTTGCTAAAATCTAGCTCATCAATATCAGATTTGGCAAGTAAACATGCACTTTTCAATTTAATTTCGAATGCACAAGAGATGTTTTATTATTAGGCTTCATGTGTGCTCAAATTCTTTTGCCACAATCTGATTTTCACTCTTATTTTTCTCCTGCTTTTCCTTTATTAGCTCTATTAATATCATCTTTCAAAATGGACTCGGAGTCATAGGAAGCAAAGTAATATTTTTATCCTTATGAACAAGAGTATATCGATTGTTTCTACCATGGTGTACAGAATTTTATCAAATTGCCATGGTCTACCAAGTAACAAGGAACATGCTTGCATAGGTACCACATCACAATCAACATAATCAGCATATGTAGAGATACTAAATGCACACAACAAAGACGTGTTACCTTAACTCTTGCACTGTTGTTGAACCATTGGATGGTAAGGATGATGTGGTCTTGTGGTGAGAGATAGCTTCCACCATCTCCATGCTTGCTAAGTTGTTGCAGCTCCTCCATCTATGATGACGCTAATAGAACGCTCTTCACAACCCCTTTGTATGGAACAAATTATGCTCGATTTTGCTCACTGTGTAACTCCAGACACTCAAAACACGCTTGAGCAACTAAACATTCATACGCCAAAGATCTTCAAGAGCCATGTATTGTGTCTCATGATCGTAATCATCTCCATCGTGTTCCTCATGTGTAATAAGAGCCAAAGTCTCCTCATCATAGTCACTAGCGGACTCATACCCACCATCCTCGAGAGCAATCATCACACGCTGAGATTTGCATTCTTCAAGAAATGTCCTCTTCCACAACGATTTACAAATAATATCACTTGTGTGCCCTGCTGACGCCATGGAAGAAGAAGAGCCTGCAGTGCCCCAGTGTGCTCTTGGCGATAGTGGTGGTTGTGCCTCGCTTGTATCACGGTTGAGGTGGCACCAAGGAGGTGATGGTGCAAAGGAAGTAGAAGATGCACGGGTGTCCATGATGAAGGTCGACTGCAGAAAAGTTAGTGCGCCGCCAATGCCCGCCGATCCCAGACTTCACGCTCAATTTTACAAGCAAGATGGAATAAACGAAAGTGATATTATTATAATCCTTATAGTCTAGAATGGTCTGAATATCTCTATTTAATCCACCGTAAAACGTGCAAGCATAGCTTCATTCTCTCAACAATACCACATCTAATCAAGCGCATTTGTAATTCCTGATAATATTCTTCTACAGAATTTTACCTTGTCTTAAGCGCTGCAATTTTTGAAGTAATTCATGTTGATAATATGTTGGAACCCAACGAGTACGCATAGCAGTTTTCAAAGTAGCCCAAGTAGCTGGAACAGATATAATCTACAATGTTCGCACCAAAAACACTTGCAAAGCTAGTGAAAGCACAAACAAGCAGCAGGAACACGCCTCTCCTCGTGATATTGTAAACATGTAAATCGTTGTTCAGTTTCTAACTCCCAAGTAAGATATGTATCGTGAATATATCTACCCTCAAATGGTGGAATATTCAATTTCAGCTTTAGGAGATGGTCATGATCTCGCACCGAGGGGGAGCCCTAACATTGCCATTATTTGCATGTGGACGACCGGTGGTTGTGGTGCTGGTGGTTGCACGTAGTTCTGATGTTGATCAACCTCATCCTCGTAATCTCCCACATAATCATCCTCCTCGACCAGCAGAGCACCAGAGCAGTGAGCCAAAGAAGCACCAACAAGCAGTAGCAGCGGCACCAGAATTTTGTCCTCGCTCAATAGGAACACGCGAGCCTGGCCCATACCGATTCGAAGGGGCGAGTTGTTCGCTGCGCAGAGAGGTGATAGGCAGCGCATGGTTTGTGGAAAACGCACAGCAATTCATCAAACTTGCTATCAAGCTTTGTTTCAAACGCCTCTCAATGCCATCTATCTTCTCCATGGCCTCACAAACTGTGAGCACATCTTGCACCCGTCCAATCATCATTTTCAAACTTATCATTAGCTTGTTGCGTTCTCCCCC
>JAHHZJ010005907.1:0-26119 GCA_021437245.1 Aegilops speltoides | reverse complement strand
AGGCCCATGCACAACGAGGGGGTTCCACGACCGCTACTCTCGAGGATCATTCGCCACTCACAGGAAGGTTCGAACCCGCAACCCAAATACCGATTCGGCCGTTTCACACACCACTCCACCGCTTGCTCGGATTCTTGAGCAAGATCTAATACAACACAATGCAGCAGTAGGGTTTTACGCGACCATCGCGCCCGGCTGGGTAAAATCCCGCGCATCGCCGATCCGCTCTCCGCAGCCTCCGCCTGCTCAACACACGAGGGGCCCTGCCCCATAGGTGCCGCGCCACCCATCGGCCATGACACAATATAATCCAAGGACACCAAAATCAAAGCTTGGGATGCCCTGAAGGCATCCTCTTTTCGCCCACTTCCATCGGTAATTTACTTGAGTTATATTTTATTCACCAACATGATATGTGTTTTGCTTGGAGCGCCTTGTATTGTTTATGCCTTTGCTTGTTAGTCTACCACAATCATCCTTGCTGTACACACCTTTTGAGAGAGCCATACATGAATTGGAATTTGTTAGAATACTCTACGTGCTTCACTTATATCTTTTGAGCTTGATAGTTTTGCTCATCGTGCTTCACTTATATCTTTTGAGCTTGATAGTTTTGCTCATAGTGCTTCACTTATATCTTTTGAGCGTGGTATTTTTGCTCTAGTGCTTAACTTATATTTTAGAGCATGGTGGTGATTTGTTTTAAAGAAAGTATTGATCTTTCATGCTTCACTTAGATTATTTTGACAACAAGCATAGCATGGTAATTCGCTTAATGTTAATATACTTCTGTTCAAGATATGTGAACCTTTCTTTTGAGTGTGTTGAATACTAAGATAACTTTGATGCTTGATAATTGTTTTGAGATATGAAGATGGTGATATTAGAGTCATGCTAGTTGAGTAGTTATGAATTCAAAAGAATACTTGTGTTGAAGTTTGTGATTCCTCGTAGCATGCATGTATGGTGAACCGTTATGTGATGAACTTTCGAGCATGATTTATTTATTGATTGTCTTCCTTATAGAGTGACGGTCGGGGAATGAGCGATGGTCTTTTCTACCAATCTATCCCCCTAGGAGCATGCTGCGTAATACTTTGCTTTGAATAACTTCTAGATTTTGCACACAAGTATATGAGTTCTTTATGACTAATGTTGAGTCCATGGATTATACGACTTTTTCCCATCCTTCCACCTTTGCTAGCCTCTCTAATACCGCACACTTTTAGCCGGTATCTTACACCCACCATATACCTTCCTCAAAACAGCCACCATACCTACCTATCATGGCATTTCCATAGCCATTCCGAGATATATTGCCATGCAACTTTCCACTAGCTCGTTAATTATGACACGCCCATCATTGTCATATTGCTAGCATGATCATGTAGTTGTCATCGTATTTGTGGCAAAGCCACCGCTCATGATTCTTTCATACATGTCACTCTATGATTCATTGCATATCCCGATATACACACGGAGGCATTCATATAGAGTCATACTTTGTTCTAAGTATCGAGTTGTAATTGTTGAGTTGTAAGAAAAATAAAAGTGTGATGATCATCATTATTAGAGCATTGTCCCAAGTGAGGAAAGGATGATGGAGACTATGATTTCCCCATAAGTCGAGATGAGACTCCGGACGAAAAAAAGAGGCCATAAAAAAAGGAGAAAGGCCCAAATAAAAAATGAGAGAAAAAGAGAGAAGGGACAATGCTACTATCCTTTTACCACACTTGTGCTTCAAAGTAGCACCAAGATCTTCATGATAGAGAGTCTCTCATTTTGTCACTTTCATATACTAGTGGGAATTTTTCATTATAGAACTTGGCTTGTATATTCCAATGATGGGCTTCCTCAAAATTCCCTAGGTCTTCATTGAGCAAGCGAGTTGGATGCACACCCATTTAGTTTCTTTTTGTGGAGCTTTCATATACTTATAGCTCTAGTGCATCCGCTGCATGGCAATCCCTACTCACTCACATTGATATCTATTGATGGGCATCTCCATAGCTCGTTGATATGCCTAGTTGATGTGAAACTATCTTCCCTCTTTTTGTCTTCTCCACAACCACCCTTCTATTCCACATAGTGTTATATCCATGGCTCACGCTCATGTATTGCGTGAAGATTGAAAAAGTTTTGAGAATGTCATAAGTATGAAACAATTGCTTGGCTTGTCATCGGGGTTGTGCATGATTTAAATATTTTGTGTGGGGAAGACGGAGCATAGCCAGACTATATGATTTTGTAGGGATAACTTTCTTTGTCCATGTTATTTTGAGAAGACATGATTGCATTGATTAGTATGCTTGAAGTATTATCATTTTTTATGTCAATATGAACTTTCGTCTTGAATCTTTTGGATCTGAATATTCATATCACAATTAAGAAGATTTACATTGAAATTATGCGAAAGTATCACTCCGCATCAAAATTACTGTTTTATCATTTACCTACCGAGGACGAAGCAAGAATTAAGCTTGGGGATGCCCGATACGCTCTCAATGTATCTATAAGTTTTGATTGCTCCATGCTACTTTATCTACTGTTTTGGACTATATTGTGCTTTATTTTCCACTTTTATATTATTTTTGGGACTAACCTATTAACCGGAGGCCCAGCCCAGAATTGTTGTTTTTTGCCTATTTCAGTGTTTCAAAGAAACGGAATATCAAACGGAGTCCAAACGGAATGAAACCTTCGGGAACGTGATTTTCCAACCGAACGTGATCCAGGAGACTTGGACCCTACTCCAAGAAGTGCCAGAGGCGGTCACGAGGGTGGAGGGCGCCCCCGGGCGCGCCCCCTACCTCGTGGGCCCCCTAACGCTCCACCGACGTACTCCTTCCTCCTATATATACCTACGTATCCCCGAACGATCAGAATAGGAGCCAAAAACCTAATTCCACTCATCGCAACCTTCAGATCCACGAGATCCCATCTTGGGGCTGTCCTGAAGTTCACGAGGGGCATCCACCATGGAGGGCTTCTACATCAACACCATAGCCCCTTCAATGAAGTGTGAGTAGTTTACTTGGAGACCTTTGGGTCCATAGCTAGTAGCTAGATGGCTTCTTTCTCTCTTTTTGGATCTAGATATGCAATGATCTCCCTCTCTCGTGGAGATCTATTCAATGTAATCTTCTTTTTAAGTGTGTTTGTTGAGACCGATGAATTGTCGGATTATGATCCAGATTATCTATGGAAAATATTTGATTCTTCTCTGAATTCTTTTATGTATGATTGAGTTATCTTTTACAAGTCTCTTCAATTATCCTTTTTGGTTTGGCCAGACTAGATTGGTAGTTCTTACAATGGAGAAGTGCTTAGCTTTGGGTTCAATCTTGTGGTGTCCTTTCCCAAGAATGTATAAGAAGGCACGTGATTGTATTGTTGCATCGAGGATAACAAGATGGGGTTTTTATCATATTGCATGAATTTATCCTCTACATCATGTCATCTTGCTAAGGCATGCTACTTTATTTTTAACTTAATACTCTAGATGCATGCCGGATAGCGGTCGATGAGTGGAGTAATAGTAGTAGATGCGTAATCGCTTCATCTACTTGTCTTGGACGTGATGCCTATATACATGATCATTGCCTAGATATGCTCATAACTATGCTCAATTTCGCCAATTGCTCAACAGAATTTGTTCACCCAATCGAGAATATCTATGCTCTTGAGAGAAGCCACTAGTGAAACCTATGGCCCCCGGTCTATTCTCATCATATCAATCTCTATCACTTTATTTATTTGCTTTTCTTTTACTTTGCCTTTTACTTTTCCTTTTACTTTTTACTTTGCATCTATCTATCAAAAATACCAAAATATTATTTATCATCTCTATCGATCTCACTATCATAAGTGACCGTGAAGGATTGACAACCCTAATCGCGTTGGTTGCGAAGTTGCTATCGCTTTGTTTAGGTACAAGGGACTTGTGCGTGGTCTCCACCGATTGATACCTTGGTTCTCAAAAACCGAGGGAAATACTTACGCTTACTTTGCTGCATCATCCTCTCTCTTGGGGAAATCCAACACGCTGCTCAAGAGCTAGCATAACCCCTGCCAGAGGCGGTTCAGATTTCTGTATCACGACTTTACCAGGCCGGGCCCCGATCCACTCCGGCCGCTATTGGCAGCCATGGTGGACGCCCGAGGGAACTTTCCTCTCTTTGGCGATTCAGCCTCCGTGGATGAGGAAGCCGTTCTTTCTTCCCTCCCCGTGGAGGACTTCGTTTTCCTCCTCCTCTTCGCCTTCGAGGAGGGATGGTCGCTGAGTCTTCGGATTTTGCGTCCGGCATCGCGGGCGATGGAGGCCGCCCGGTCTTCTTGACCTTCTTGAGGCCTTTTCGGCGCCATAAGGCGCTGGACCAACATCTGCTGAAGAGGTCCTCGCCGGTTCCTCCGCAGCAGAAGGCGACAAAGGTATCCACCCCACCTTCTTAGTCCATTCCTGATTATTGAAGAAAGATGATAAAAGCATCTCCTCGGATATGCCAAAGAAACATGGATAGACAGAACATAGCAATGACTTACCGGACTTGCAGAGCGGGATGCTTGATACCCGCTGTTCGGGCGGAGCCCGCCACGGTTTGTCGGACTTGAAGAGCACCTTCGAGATGTCCTTATGTGAGGAGCCGAAGCTCCTGTAGGGTCTGTGCTCGGTTGTTGTATTCCCACAAACCATGTGCTCGGTGTCTGGCAGGAGAACCAGTGAACTAACATCACCGGACTACATCGACGAAGTTTGACGTCTTTTCAACCACGCCTCGACGATGTTTGGAGCATTGATAGCTCATCGGATGAGGACCATTTCAGGCCTTTCTGGGCCAGACGAGCCGCACCGGGCCCGGATCTCAATTCAGGAGCAGCGCCCACTTTTTACCGCTACGGCTCGATGACATAGAACCACCGCTGCTACCACTCCTTGACGGAATCATTGAAGGTGCCCGAGGCCATGTGACCTTGGGCATCTTTTCACCATGGTGTCGCCAAGACTCAAAGATGCTCGCCGTTAACCACCTTGGGCTTCACATTGAAGATCTTCACCATGTCGGGCGGGGCGAAATGCGGAGGAAGGCCACACACACGACATTTATAAACATCGAGATATTGAGGTAAGAATTAGGGACAGATCATGAAAATCAATCCCGTAATAATACATGATGTCGCGAACAAATGGGTGGAGGGAAACCCGAGCCCGGACAAAATGAGGAAGAAACACGACCTCTCATGAGGTCTGGCGTAGGGACGATCTGTCCCGCTGTCGGGAGACGGTGGTCGATTTTCTTGGCCGTACCGCCTCTCGAGTTTTTGATATCCTTCTCCGGACGGTAGAGGCCATCCATTTGCCTCCCCGCCCGGATCCGACATCTTCGAGAACCACTCTTCGTGAAGAAGACGAGTGCTTGGGCGCTAGGGCTTGTGCAAAGGGAATGGACGAGCAGAGGAGAAAGGCGGGTAAAGAGGAAGAAACCTTATCTCTTTATAGAGGCGATAAAAGCTTTTGGCTCCCCACTTTCCTAGTGGAACTCGCTTGTTCCCGACTTGTCGGATTGGCGTGCGATTGGGCTGCCCGTGCTCAGATTAATGAAAGCCCCGCTGATAAGGGGAACACGATCCGCTCGACGAGATGTGCCCAGAAACCGCCGCAATATGTACTGTGGTTGGTTGTGGGGAGACGGTTCAATAATGACTCGACCATGATGTTATGTCATGTTATCTAAAGATGTCAAGGTTATATTTGTGGAATATCATTCTTCCCATGATGGCATGTGAAGATCGCCTCGCAGATCCGGACACCATTTAAGTGTTCGTAATTACGTTGAGTACTTGGAGATGGAACCCGCCGCAATGCCAAGACAAACCGCACGCTGACTCATCATCATTGAAGCCTGGTTCGTGGGCTACCGAGGAGTCCCGGATTAGGGGTATCCGACAATGGATTATATACTTTGGCCGGACTGTTGGACCATGAAGATACAAGACTCAAGACTTCGCCCCCTGTCCGGATGGGACTCTCCTTGCATGGAAGACAAGCTTACGATCCGGATATTAGATCCCTTCTTTAATCGACCTGTAAACCCTAGCCCTCCGTGTCTATATAAACCAGAGGGTTTTATCCGATAGGGACAATCATAATCATCATAGGCTAGCTTCTAGGTTTAGCCTCTATGATCTCGTGGTAGATCAACTCATGTAATACCTATAGCATCAAGATCAATCAAGTAGGAAGTAGGGTTTACCTCCATCGAGAGGGCCCCAACCTGGGTAAACCATCGCTTCTTGCCTCCTGTTACCATTAGCCTTAGACGCACGCATCGGGACCCCCACCGAGATCCGCCGTTTTGACAATCGACAACCTACCCTTTGAAATTATGTGTGAGCAAGTGATTATGCTGTTGGTGCTGTTCTAGGGCAAAGAGTTGATAAGAAATTGAATGTTATTCATTATGTTAGTAAAACTCTAGGCAAAGTGCCTCAGAGAAATTATGCTACTATCGAAAAAGAATTTTTAGCGCTTATATTTGCATGTGATAAGTTCAGATCTTATGTTGTTGATTCCAATGTAACTGTTCACACCGATCATGCTGCTATTAAATATCTTATGGAAAGAAAGATGCTAAACCTAGACTTATTAGATGGGTTCTCTTGCTACAAGAATTTGATTTGCATATTATTGATAGAAAGGAGCCGAGAACCCCGCCAGCATAATTTGTCTAGGTTAGAAATGTTCTTAATGACCCACCGCCTATTGATGATATCTTTCCGATGAGCAGTTAGCTGCCATAAATGCTTCTCATAATACTCCTTGGTATGTTGATTATGCTAATTACATTGTTGCTAAATTTATACCACATTGTTTCACATACCAACAAAAGAAAAGTTTTTCTATGATTTAAGAAATTACTTTTGGGATGACCCACATCTTTATAAATAAGGAGTAGATGGTGTTATTAGACATTGTGTACCGAGAATGAACAGAACAGATTCTACACAAGTGTCACCCGAGGCTTACTTGAGGACACCATGTGGGAGATAGAACTGCACACAAGGTATTGCAATCTGGTTTTATTGGCCTACTCTCTTCAAGTATGCTCGTAAGTTTGTGTTGTCTTGTGATGAATGCCGAGAATTGGCAATATTAGTGAACGCCAGAAATGCCTATGAATTATTCACTTGTTATTGAACCATTTTATGTTTGGGGATTTGATTATATGGACCTTTTCCTTCCTCTAATGGGTATACACATATTTTAGTTGTTGTTGATTACGTTACTAAGTGGGTAGAAGCTATTCCAACTAGTAGTGTGATCATAACACTTCTATTAAGATGCTTAAAGAAGTTATTTTTTCGAGGTTTGGAGTCCCTAGATATTTGATGACCGATGGTGATTCACATTTTATTCATGGTGCTTTCCACAAAATGCTTGCTAAATATGATGTCAACCATAGAATTGCATCTACATATCATCCTCACCTAGTGGTCAAGTAGAATTGAGCAATAGAGAGATTAAATTGATTTTGCAAAAGACTGTTAATAGATCTAGAAAGAACCTGTCTAAGAAACTTGATGATGCATTATGGGCTTATAGAACTGCTTATAAAAATCCTATGGGTATGTGTCAATATAAAATGGTTTATGGAAAGGCATGTCACTTACCTCTCTAACTAGAACATAAAGCTTATTGGGCAATCAAAGAGCTCAACTATGATTTCAAACTTGTCGGTGAGAAGAGATTATTTGACATAAGCTCACTTGATGAATGGAGAACCAAGCCATGAAAATGCCAAGTTGTTTAAAGAAAAGGTTAAAAGATGGCATGACAAAAGGATACAAAAGATGTGAGTTTAATATAGGTGATCAAGTTTTGCTACACAACTCTCGCTTAAGATTTTTGCAAGAAAGCTTTCTCTAAATGGGAAGGTCCTTACATTATCGAGGAGGTCTATCATTTCGTGCCATCAAAATCAACAACGCTGAAGGCACAACCAAGGTGGTAAATGGTCAAAGTATCAAACATTATATATCGTAATTCCCATAAGTGTTGATAGCAATATATTTAATACCATAACACCAGAGGAGTACATAAGGGATACTTTCCGTAACATTTCGACTTCAAAAGGAATAGGTATGTGGTACGGTAAGTAAACCGACTCCAAACTGTTCTACCGGCAATTTTTCTCTGCTTGGGAATATTTAAAATTAGGAAAATTAAAAGCAGTTTGAAGAGTGCACGAGGAAGCGGCAAGGGCAGAGGGTGCACCTTTGTACCTTCGTGTGCCCTCCGGACTCGCTTTCTTCCATAGTACTTCTCTTGGTCACTAAAAATTCATTATATAATCTCCAAGGTTTTGACCACTGCATTTACGGCAAAATCTCTGCTTTTGTTTTAAGTTGTTTTCACCGTAGTTTTCAAGGCCAGCATCATTTCATCCCTCCTCCAACAACGCCAGATGGTGATGCTTGGTTGATGCAGATGGAACTTAGAAGGAGGATGCCGAGGATCCAGGATGGAGGTGGATGAAGGAGATCTGCCTGAGGAACAATCTCCCAGATCGGAGAGAAGTACTTTATGGTATTCCACTATTCCAAATCCCCATCAAGCAATAGGGACTGCAAACAACCATGAAGACCAAGAGGTTCGAGAAGGGCTTCCCTAGGAGGTCCTCACACAAAGTTCCATCGAACAACTTTCATAATTTGTCTATAATTACGGAGTGGAGAACACCCTCGCATAACATATACCCTTCAATTGGGACATATCCGGCCCAAGTGAAAGCAATGCGGAAAAGTTTCTTGGTGGCCTAAAATAAGCATCTTTTGGAGGAAATCCAAGAATGTAAATATTCTGTGGCTCCAAGAATTGCAAGTTCGAAGGTGCCTTAATAAAGTCGACGGATACATCAACAACTCCATCATCACCACCTCCAAAGAAAGAGACATTAATACATGGTATGGGCACTCCCTGGCAACTCGCTAAGCTTGGGGAGGTGCCCTGATCGTATCACCATCACACCTTTACCTTTATCGCTTTTCTTAGTTCAATCATGTTGGTTATATCTTGATCTAGTAGAATAAAGTTTTAGTATGATCCAACTTTGAGTTTTATTTTGAGATCTATCTATGTAATTGAGTCCGGGCTATATATAATAAAGAGTAGTTTTGAGTTTAGGGCTTTACTTTCTTGCTATGATCTTGAGGGAATAAAATTAGAGAAAAGAATAAAAAGAAATAAAAAGATCATATAATGATCTTATGGAGAGTAATGACTTCACATATAAAGAGTATGATGAATAAAAGTTGTTGAGAGTTGAAAAACATAGTTTTGGTCATTGTTGCAATTAATAGGAAGTAATAAAGAAAGAGAGGCTTCAGATATAAATATACTATCTTGGACATCTTTTGTAATTGTGAGCACTTATTAAAATATGACATGTTAAAAGGTTGATGTTGGACAAGGAAGACGTATATAATGGGTTATGTTTTCTTATATCCAAATAGAAGTTATATTGTCATGGATCCTCCAACATGTTGAATCAAGCGGACACCTAGCGTGACGATCCGGGTGTTACAACACTCCACCATTATGAGAGGATCTCGCCCCGAGATCTAGGATGACACCGAAGGAAAAGGAAGAGGAAAAGAAGAGGTAAAACTAAGTCGCTTCTTTGAGAAATGAGTGAAACCACTAACCTTGAAAGGTTGAGCAATTTAAAAGAAAGAGTACAACAAAGATGAACGAGATTGCAAACAATCCGTTAGAAAAGAGGAACAAGGAGTATTACGAGAACTTGAAGGTTGCAAAGACATGAATCAAGAGTTTGACGATCGAAAAGAATATGACCACCTCGTATAAAGAGATAGCCAAGGAACAAGAATGGCGAATTTGGACAGACACCGTAGAAAAGAGAAGAACACTTGATGAGATGAAAAGATATTGAAGAGATGAAAACTTCTTCCACTAAGATGATAGAGAGATAACTTGATCATTGATAAACACCATAAAAGCAACATTCCTTAGGGAAGGCTTTAGGTGAAATATGACACAAGATAACTCCAATGAAGAAGTGGATTGGTCGAAAAGATCTCTTGAACGAAGAGAAAATGATGGATTTAAAATACCTCATTCTTGACAACATGTGAATCAAGAAACATGAAGGAAATTGTCAAGAGTGACATAACACCATCTCAAAAGGTAAGATAGAAGGAATTGCACTTTGGAATGCAAGATGAAGAATACTTGAACTCCTCAGAAAAACATGTGTTGAGCACCATGTTTATTTTAGAGTATAGCTTGATGGGTCATAACTTCAAGAGAAATCTTGAAGAACAATTGAAGAATGAAAAGAACCTTGATGAAGCACCATGTAGAACCTCCATGAAGAACTCCGTAATAAAAGAATGATGAAAGGAAGAGAAGTTGAAAGCACAAGGTGAAGCCTTGCAATGATTTAGATGGATCTCCGCGACGAGATAATGCGGAAAACTTAGAACTCCGGAAAATAAAAGATGAAGCATCTTAACCAAGAATGTGATATGATGAACAACTCCGAAAGAAGAAATTAATCATTTGATGAACAAGAATAAGAATTATGTTATGCGATCCTTCACCAATTTAAATTGATGACAAGCAACGGATTTGGCATACTACTTATTCTCGAGAAAGGATTAAAAGAGATATATCAAAACTTGAGAAGGTCTTCAACTAACCACCGTAGGATTAGAACAACAAATGAATTGATATGATGAACAAGGAAGAGAGATCTTGAAAGAACCACCGTGAAGAATTGAAAAAGAGAGTAGCAAGGGCACAATTCAATCGGAAAGAGTTTGAAAACGAATGAAGATACTTGAAGGATTTAGATACAAGTGAACTAATAGATCACGAGCTGATAAGAGAATACTTGAATGATGCACCGTATGATTTGGAGAACGAGAGCCGAAAGCTGAGAATGAATAATCCTGAATTGATGGACTCAGATGACAAACCGAGGAGACTCTTGAATATTTCCCGATGGTGAAGAGGATTCTCACAATCGAAAACAATTATGAGAGGATGGCAACAAGCTAGCACCATGAATCTTGAAGAGAATAGAGCAAGATTAAAGAGAAACTCTTCTTCGGTCTTCAAAGCTGAGAATGACAACGAGAAACACCACCAAGAATTATTGAGGCACACCGGAAGAATCAAAAGCGAAGAGGTTGAGCCAACTATGAAAAGAATTTGAAAGATCTTGGAGAAAAGCATTTGACTGATGATAACTCAATCTTACGTCAAACTTGGAGAAGAATTTAGGATAGCTCTGGGAAAATAGAAGAGTCGTAAGATCCTCGAAAAGACCTGTGGGTTAGGGCCCACTCAAAAGAACACCGTTGAAAAGATTTAAAAGAGATGTTGCACCGTTGAATTAAATGGCTTGAATGAGATAACAATCTCAAAGGGCTTGAACGATTGCAGAGTGGAAACACTAATCTTCAAGATATCTTGAGCACTCCGAATAACAAATAGCGAGAAGTAGAATGATAATGAGGTGCACCGTATGAGAAGACATTAAAATGAGGAAAAGGTATGATCAACTAAACTTGACTTGAATCCACCGGAGAAGAGAAAGGAATGAGGAATGACGAACTAGTAGAACATCTTCTTGAGAACCACCGGTAAGAACATTGATGTAAAAGAATGGAGAGACTTCACATGAATAAATGGATACTTGGTAAAGAAATCTTAGTCCTTGAAGAAAAAGGTGGGCGGAAAACAAAGGCAACTTGGAGACGGATGAAACAAACACCGCTGAGAAGAAATGATAATTGGTCTTATGGATGGGGAGAATGATGGGATCATCTCAAAGAGAAGCGCACCGTTGGAAAAGAATTAACATGACAACCTCAATGATCAAAAGGATTAGTATTCACATAGCAATATGAGAACACCGATTCGGAAAGGTATGGAATCAACACTTGGCATTGAAGCAACTCAATACCACAACTCAAAACAAAACAAAGGATTGGCTTGCGAATAAGCCGAACAAACATATGATAGAGATTTCGTTCAAGTTTTTCGTGGGGCCTACACGGGCTCAATCAGACAAAGACCATCATGTACAAGGCAAGGCACATGACATACGGCGCCCCCGAGTCGGCATAGCAAAGGACTCTTTAAGACACAACGAGACCATCAGAAACCAACCGTGAATAGGCGGACCACTAGACGTCGAACCCCAATTTCATATCATACATCCGCCGGAAAGATATCCTAAGAGCTACTTGAATTCCCACCTATGAAACTCCCAAACTTTCTCGTTATGCAATCTGGTGTTGGGGATAGGGAGCAATATATCTCACCCAAACTAACAATCCCTACATCCACCAGTATCCATCCCACAACACATAACCAAGAAACCTTCGAAATCGTGGTACCTCAACCTTCAAACGCATCCGTTATACGAAGTCATGGCAATACTCCTGCACTCACCTCAAGATCGGGTTAGCGGGGTTATCTCACCAACAACCGCATAAAAGAGATTTTCGATGTCGGCGCATTAAACTCGTATTCCAAACGCAACGATAAAATTATGACGACAACACCTCGAGCTCAACTCCCGGACACCGCCACAACCCCTAAATGTCGAGGCACCAAGAACAATGTTCTCATCATAAGAATATCGGAACGATTCCAAGATACCCGCTGATCCTAAAAATTTTTAGTGAAATTTAAGAAGAGAAAAGTCAAAACTCTACGTCAGATACCTCACCGTAAGGTCAAGGACCGGGAGTAAAAAGAATTCCTAAACTATCCGATATATATAATCCTAAATGACTCAAAACAATTTTTCTAGACACAACTCCGCTAAAAACGATCAAGGTGGGGCTCCTAAGGTCGGGAAGGCTCGATTACCAACTTAGAACGCCTCGATGCGGCTATATCTCCCACGGTCAAGCACGCACTTAGAGGCATAACCGCATTGAAAGCAATGTCGCAAGTGAGGTAATCTTCACACAACCCAAGTAATACATAAGGAAAGAGATACATAGTTGGCTTACAATCGCCACTTCACACAATTACATGAATAAAGCATTACATCATCCAATACAATCAAGGTCCCACTACGGAACCAAAATAAAAGAAGAACCCCAAAAGCGGCTAAAGACTCGATCGACCCCAACCGGCTCCACTATCGATCAACTAGAACAAAACAACACAAAGGGCAAGATCTTCATCGAGCTCCTCCTGAGCTTGGTTGCGCCACCGCCGGTAACAAAGGCACCGCAAACTGGTTTTGAAGTATCCGTGAGCCACGGGATTTCAGCAATCTCGCACCATGAGATCAAGACTATTTAAGCTTATAGGTAAGGTAAAGGCATGAGGTGGAGCCAGCAGTTTACTAGCATAAATGGTGACTAACATACGCAAATGAGAGCGAGAAGAGAAGGCAAAGCACGGCCGATAAAAGTATGATCAAGAAGTGATCCTATAGCAACCTACGCCAAGCATAACTCCAACATCGTTCACTTCCTAACTCCACGAAAGAGACCATCACGGTTACACACACGGTTGATGTATTTTAATTAAGGTCAACTTCGTGTTTTCTACAACCGACGTAACAAATTCCCATCTGCCACATAACCGCTGGCACGGCTCTTGAAAGTTTATACCGCAGGGTGTCCCAACTTAGCCCATGACAAGCTCTCGCGATCATCGAAGGAATAGACCTTCACCCAAGACACTCCGATCGACTCGGTATCCCAGACATCAAGACATTTTGACAATGGTAAAACAAGACCAAAAGTTACCAATGTGCCGATAAACCTGATAGGAGCTGCACATATCTCGCTCGTGGCACACCGGATTGTCCAAACTTCCGTAGAGGCTAGCCCAGAGTTGCCCTCGTACACCGGCGGTCGACGGTTTGGACCAACACTCACAACGAGCAATCGCCCGGGGTAATAAAGATGACCTTGGGCTCCGAAACCCAAGGGAAAAAAGGGCTAGGTGAGGCAAATGGTAAAAGGCAATGTTGGGCCTTGCTGGACAAGTTTTATTCAAAGCGAACCGTCAGGGTCCTATAAATCACCCGACCGTAAGGAACGCAAAATCCGGGAACATAACACCGTATGACGGAAACTAGGGCGCAAGAGTGGAACAAAACACTGTGCATAAGGCCGAGCCTTCCACCCTTTACCAAGTATATAAATGCATTAATTAAATAAGATATATTGTGATATCCTCAACAAGTAAACATGTTCCAACAAGGAACAACACCTCCATGTTCCAACAAGGAACAAACTTCATCTTCACCGCAACTAACAACGCTATAAGAGGGCTGAGCAAAGCGGTAACATAGCCAAACAACGGTGCTAGGAATGGTGTCAAAGGTTAGAGGTTCATGGCAATTTGGGAGGCTGACAAGCAAATGGTAGGCATCGAGCATTGGCATAGCAAAAGAGCGAGCAAACTAGCATAGCAAAGATAGTAGTGATTTCGAGGGTATGGTCATCTTCGCTCAAGGTTCTCAGTAGACGAAGGCTTGATCCTCGAGAGGCTCTCAACAGGTTCGCTTCACGACTCGCCTCCCGCTCTACCCAAAGCAAGAACACAAGCAACGGAACCACAATCAAACAAGGAACAATGCACAAGCAATATGATGCAAACATGACATGCGATGCGATGTGATATGCAATGCATATGTATGTCCGGAAGGAAAATGATGAACTGGCATCAACTTGGAAACCAAGTATGCCGCTGAAAGATTAGATGATTTCGCTGAAATCGATATAAAGATCACCGAATCGGATGCACGGTTTGCAAATGACAAGCAAAACAAGAATGACGCAAATCTATGCTTAATACCGATGCTACTTAGCACGCAACACTAAACTATGCTACAGCACCCCAACATACAAACAAAGCATATGGCAGCGAACTACAGGAGATGCTTAACAAAAGAGGAACACTGAGCTACGGCTAAATCACATCATAACATGTTCAAACAAGCATGGTGAAAGTGCTCAAAATATCAGGTTCACAGACTTAGTGAAAATACTAACATGCCAGAATTAACATCGAAGGCATGTTTAGAGCAAGCAAACAACATGCTACAGGAACTTATAATAGCAAAACAAGGCATGACATGATTCTACTCAAAGCATATATCAATAGTCCCTTACTGACCATAAGCCAAAAAGGACTCTAAGAAATGATGGCACCCATGTAAACATAGCAAGTTTTTATTACAGATTTCAGACTTAGTGAAAAACTGGACATGGCAAAACAGTTAACTAGTAGGCATGTTCGTGAGCTCGATGCACTCACTACAGAGCAATACATGGCATGGCAAGGCAACCAACAGTAGGAAGACATGATTATGAAGCTAAGCATAGCAAGAGCAAGGTCATAGCATACACGGATCAACTACAACGACCTCGTGAAAATTGAATCTCATGCAAACAATCTGCCAGGAAACATTTCAAGCAAAAGTAGAGCACGAAAATGACATGCTAGACTACTCCATAAATAGCAACAAAGGTAAGGATGGATAGAGCACATCCATATGTTCAAAACACCTTACTGAACATGCTCAAAAGGGCATAGATCTCTGTAACAACATGAACATATGGCATAAAATTAACAGCAGGACAAGACTTGGTGAAAACACTAAGTTCCTGAAATCAGCAACATCATCATCCCTACTTTGCATGCTTGTTCTAGTCAACACATAACTCAGAAAAATACATGGCAAACACCCCTGGAAAGATGGCAT
The DNA here is from genome assembly GCA_021437245.1 of Aegilops speltoides. Classification (NCBI taxonomy): domain Eukaryota; kingdom Viridiplantae; phylum Streptophyta; class Magnoliopsida; order Poales; family Poaceae; genus Aegilops; species Aegilops speltoides. Next base: position 10,349 of record JAHHZJ010005907.1, on the reverse strand, counting down.
GGCAATATTCAACTCACATGTAGGACTCAAGTTCATAGGGTGCACACATAAATCATGGCAAAAATGACAAAAGAGCTCGAGCTAATAAGATTCTGAAACTAACGATCTGAAGCCTTCTTCCAACAGCATTTCGGGCATCAAGATGAGCTCAAATGCAAATGATGCAATAGAATGAAATGATGAACTCTTCGAGGCGAACAATTTGACATATTATACGCCCAAAACGGAGCTACGGGCGCAGAGATGTGGTATGATGAAAATGGCATGAAAATATCAAATCGGGACTTAAGAGTTTTTGGGGGTCAACCCGGGCACGGATTTCAAAGCGGCGCGAGTCGCTGGAGTTCGCCGGAGAGTCGCCGGACTTGCGGGAGGAGGACGCCGGAGGTCGAGAAGTGGCCGGGCGCCGGATCCGGGCGCGCGCCCGATTCGCCGGAGGCGCCGGGCAGAGGCGCGCGGGCGGGATTAAGGGCCGGCACGCGCCACGGGCGCTGGAGGGCGCGCGTCGCTGCCGGCGAGGGCGGCGCAGGCTGCGCGGGACGGCGGAGGGCGGCGGCGGCTCGCGCGGGTACCGGGCGTGGGGTTTTGGCGCTTGCGGAGCTGCGGGCGCAAGGCGGCAAGGCGGTGGCGCGGCAAGCAAGATGGCGGCGGGCGGAGCGTGAGTAAGGCGGAGGCGCCTGCGGGCGTCAGCTGCCGGCGGCGGTGGTAGCGACGGCGGGCGAGCGCCGCGGCGCCGGACAGATGTAGGGCGGCGTTGGGTTTGCCCGGCGGGGCCGGATTCGTCCTGGCTGCGGGCGCAGAGAGAGAGAGGGTCGGCGAATACAGTGGCGGCGCGCCGAGTGGTGGCGGGCGGCGGCGCTGGGCGATGGGCGCCCTCGATTGGTCCGGACGACGGGCTAGCGGATTTGTCCGGGCGCGGACGGACAAGGCCCGGGCAAGGCGGAGGAGGAAAAACTGCTAAGGTTTGGGGATTCATCCGCGAAAAATGGAGGGAGGGCTAATATATAGATAGAGGGAGCTAGAGAGTCCAAATGAGGAGCGAGCTGCCACGCGATCGTGATCGAACGATCGAGAGCATGGAGGGAGTTTGGTGGGTTTTGGGCCACTTTGGAAGGTGTTGCTGCAACTCAAAGAGGGCTTTACTTACATCTAACCGCTGAGTATCAAACGACTCCAAATGGCACGGAACTTGACAAAGCGGTTCATCAGCTATACCAAGGTCGCTGGCAAACCTCGGCCATTCCGAGAAAGTTTAATACCCGCACAAGAGAAGAGAGAAGAGGGAGACGCGGAGGACATAGGAGCGCCGGATTGCAAAACGGACAACGGGAAAATGCTCGGATGCATGAGACGCAACATGTATGCAAAATGAAATGCACATGATGACATGATAAATGCAAACGATGACATGGCAAAGTGCAAATGCAAGCACATGACATGGCAACAAAGGCGAATAATCAAGGACACTGGCGATCGATCCGGGTGTTACAACACTCCACCATTATGAGAGGATCTCGCCCCAGATCTAGGATGACACCGAAGGAAAAGGAAGAGGAAAAGAAGAGGTAAAACTAAGTCGCAACTTTGAGAAATGAGGAAACCAATAACCTTGAAAGGTTGAGCAATTTAAAAGAAAGAGTACAACAAAGATGAACGAGATTGCAAACAATCCGCTAGAAAAGAGGAACAAGGAGTATTACGAGAACTTGAAGGTTGCAAAGACATGAATCAAGAGTTTGACGATCGAAAAGAATATGACCACCGGTATAAAGAGATAGCCAAGGAACAAGAATGGCAGAATTTGGACAAAGACTCCAGAGAAAAGAGAAGAACACTTGATGAGATGAAAAGATATTGAAGAGATGAAAACTTCTTCCACTAAGATGATAGAGAGATAACTTGATCATTGATAAACACCATAAAAGCAACATTCCTTAGGGAAGGCTTTAGGTGAAATATGACACAAGATAACTCCAATGAAGAAGTTGATTGGTCGAAAAGATCTCTTGAACGAAGAGAAAATGATGGATTTAAAATACCTCATTCTTGACAACATGTGAATCAAGAAACATGAAGGAAATTGTCAAGAGTGACATAACACCATCTCAAAAGGTAAGATAGAAGGAATTGCACTTTGGAATGCAAGATGAAGAATACTTGAACTCCTCAGAAAAACATGTGTTGAGCACCATGTTTATTTTAGAGTATAGCTTATGGGTCATAACTTCAAGAGAAATCTTGAAGAACAATTGAAGAATGAAAAGAATCCTTGATGAAGCATCATGTAGAACCTCCATGAAGAACTCCTAATAAAAGAATGACAGAAAGGAAGAGAAGTTGAAAGCACAAGGTGAAGCCTTGCAATGATTTAGATGGATCTCCGACGAGATAATGCGGAAAACTTAGAACTCCGAAAATAAAAGATGAAGCATCTCAACAAAGAATGTGATATGATGAACAACTCCGAAAGAAGAAATTAATCACTTGATGAACAAGAATAAGAATTATGTTATGCGATCCTTCACCAATTTAAATTGATGACAAGCAACGGATTTGGCATACTACTTATTCTCGAGAAAGGATTAAAAGAGATATATCAAAACTTGAGAAGGTCTTCAACTAACCACCGTAGGATTAGAACAACAAATGAATTGATACGATGAACAAGGAAGAGAGATCTTGAAAGAACCACCGTAAGAATTGAAAAAGAGAGTAGCAAGGGCACAATTCACCGGAAAGAGTTTGAAAACGAATGAAGATACTTGAAGGGATTTAGATACAAGTGAACGAATAGATCACGAGCTGATAAGAGAGTACTTGAATGATGCACCGGTATGATTTGGAGAACGAGAGATGAAAGCTGAGAATGAATAATCCTGAATTGATGGACTCAGATGACAAACCGAGGAGACTCTTGAATATTTCCCGATGGTGAAGAGGATTCTCACAATCGAAAACAATTATGAGAGGATGGCAACAAGCTAGCACCATGAATCTTGAAGAGAATAGAGCAAGATTAAAGAGAAACTCTTCTTCGGTCTTCAAAGCTGAGAATGACAACGAGAAACACCACCAAGAATTATTGAGGCACACCGAAGAATCAAAAGCTAAGAGGTTGAGCCAACTATGAAAAGAATTTGAAAGATCTTGAGAAAAGCATTTGACCGATGATAACTCAATCTTACGCCAAACTTGGAGAAGAATTTAGGATAGCTCGAAAATAGAAGAGTCGTAAGATCCTCGAAAAGACCCGTGGGTTAGGCCCACTCAAAAGAACACCGCTGAAAAGATTTAAAAGAGATGTTGCACCGTTGAATTAAATGGCTTGAATGAGATAACAATCTCGAAGGGCTTGAACGATTGCAGAGAGTGGAAACACTAATCTTCAAGATATCTTGAGCACTCCGAATAACAAATAGCGAGAAGTAGAATGATAATGAGGTGCACCGCATGAGAAGACATTAAATGAGGAAAAGGTATGATCAACAAAACTTGACTTGAATCCACCGGAGAAGAGAAAGGAATGAGGAATGACGAACTAGTAGAACATCTTGAGAACCACCGGTAAGAACATTGATGTAAAAGAATGGAGAGACTTCACATGAATAAATGGATACTTGGTAAAGAAATCTTAGTCCTGAAGAAAAAGGGGTAAGCGGAAAACAAAGGCAACTTGGAGACGGATGAAACAAACACCGCTGAGAAGAAATGATAATTGGTCTTATGGATGGGGAGAATGATGGATCATCTCAAAGAGAAGCGCACTGTTGGAAAAGAATTAACATGACAACCTCAATGATCAAAAGGATTAGTATTCACATAGCAATATGAGAACACCGATTCGAAAGGTATGGAATCAACACTTGGCATTGAAGCTACTCAATACCACAACTCAAAACAAAAACAAAGGATTGGCTTGCAGAATAAGCCGAACAAACATATGATAGAGATTTCGTCCAAGTTTTCGTGGGGCCTACACGGCTCAATCAGACAAAGACCATCATGTACAAGGCAAAGGCACATGACATACGGAAGCGCCCCGAGTCGGCATAGCAAAGGACTCTTTAAGACACAACGAGACCATCAGAAAACCAACCGTGAATAGGCGGACCACTAGACGCCGAACCCCAATTTCATATCATACATCCGCCGGAAAGATATCCTAAGAGCTACTTGAATTCCCACCTATGAAACTCCCGAAACTTTCCGGTTATGCAACTGGTGTTGGGGATACAGGGAGCAATATATCTCACCCAAACTAACAATCCTTACATCCATCTGTATCCATCCGCCAACACATAACCAAGAAACCTTCGAAATCGTGGTACCTCAACCTTCAAACGCATCCGTTATAATGAAGTCATGGCAATACTCCCGCATTTCACCTCAAGATCGGGTTAGCGGGTTATCTCACCAACAACCGCATAAAAGATATTTTCGGCGTCGGCATTAAACTCAGTATTCCGAATCTGCAACGATAAAATTATGACGACAACACCTCGTAGCTCAACTCCCGGACACCGCCACAACCCCTAAATGTCGAGGCACCAAGAACAATGTTCTCGCTATAAGAATATCGAACGATTCCAAGATACCCGCAAGATCCTAAATTTTTTAGTGAAATTTAAGAAGAGAAAAGTCAAAACTCTACGTCAGATACCTCACCGTAAGGTCAAGGACTGGGAGTAAAAAGAATTCTAAACTATCCGATATATATAATCCTAAATGACTCAAAACAATTTTTCTAGACACAACTCGCCGCTTAAAACGATCAAGAAGTGGGCCCTAAGGTCGGGAAGGCTCGACACTAACTTGTAACGCCGCGGCGGTTATATCTCCCACGGGTCGGGCACGACTTAGAGGCATGACCGCATTGAAAGCAATGTCGCAAGTGAGGTAATCTTCACACAACCCAAGTAATACATAAGGGAAAGAGATACATAGTTGGCTTACAATCGCCACTTCACACAATTACATGAATAAAGCATTACATCATCCAATACAATCAAGGTCCCACACGGAACCAAAATAAAAGAAGAACCCCAAAGCTTATTAAAGATCTCGATCGACCCTAACCTGGCTCCACTACGATCAACTAGAACAAAACAACACAAAGGGCAAGATCTTCATCGAGCCCTCCTTGAGCTTGGTTGCCACACCGCCTAGAACAAAGGCACCGCAAACCGGTTTTGAAGTATCCGTGAGCCACGGGATTCAACAATCTCGCACCATGAGATCAAGACTATTTAAGCTTATAGGTAAGGTAAAGGCATGAGGTGGAGCTGCAGCAAGTTTACTAGCATAAATGGTGACTAACATACGCAAATGAGAGCGAGAAGAGAAGGCAAAGCACGGTCGAAAAAGTATGATCAAGAAGTGATCCTATAGCAACCTACGCCAAGCATAACTCAACATCGTGTTCACTTCCAACTCCGCCGAAAGAGACCATCACGTTATACACACGTTGATGTATTTTAATTAAGGTCAACTTCAGTGTTTTCTACAACCGGACGTTAACAAATTCCCATCTGCCACATAATCATGGGCACGGCTTCGAAAGTTTATACCTCGCAGGGTGTCCTAACTTAGCCCATGACAAGCTCTCGCGATCATCGGTGAATAGACCTTCACCCAAGACACTCCGATCGACTCGTATCCCAAGACATCAAGACATTTCGACAATGGTAAACAAGACCAGCTGTGACGCCTCGGATAATTAAGCTTACAGTGAACCGCTGCTAATGATGCTACGCCACCGACATTATTGCTAATCTCGTTAGTTCAAAATCGATACTTAATTCAAATTCAAATAAAGCCAAACATCAAAATTTTCAAATATTAAAACCAAAATGTTCGGCTGTACCAAAGCTTAGTGCAAAGGTGGTTATGATGAAGAATCCACATCTTTATATAATGTATAAATGCACTAAAATGATTTAAACGGTAGCCAAAAACATTATTTAAATGCCTTTGGTATTTTATAAAATACTAAACTATTTATTTTGGGTTAGAACCTTTGTGGCAGAGGGTTATTTTGAAACGTAATTTTAGGAGCTATTGTCATATTTTACTAACCAAAATTATAATAATGTGGAACTAAAATTAAAACAGGAAAAGAATAGAAAACAATAGGAAATATAAAAATAAAACAACCCTCGACCCATCGGGCTCAAACCAGCCATCGGCCTACTAGGCCGGCCCACCTCGCTTCTATATGGCCTTCCCAGCCAAACCCTAACCCACCGACACCCCACTTCCTCCACGCCGCCACTCTCTCCCGATCCGATCCGATCCGGACCAACCTCCCCACTCCCCTTGCTCCTCGCCTCTACTCGATCCAGATCGGGCAACGGCGCCGACCCCACCGACGATCAAGGCCGCCGGAGTTCTCCTCACTGGCCTCCTCACGACCACCGACGCCTCATCTCTCCCCACGGGTCGCAGCCTCACCCGACGACGCCGACGCCACTAGTCTCCTCCGCCACCCCGCCATCGCCAGGTCCTCTCCGCCGCCGCTGCCCGCCTCGCTGCCGATGCCGCCACCGACTGCCTTTCATCACCGCCGCTTCGACGCCGCCGCCTCATCCCGCCACCACTCGCTGGACGCCACATCACCGCCGACCGCCTCCCCGCCGCCGCCCCCATCTCTCCTCCCCAACGAGCGCCATCGACCGCCACCGTTTCGCAACGAGGGTGAGGAAAACCTCCGCTCTCCTTCGCCGCACGCCGACCACCGCTTCCTCGCCTGGCCAGGTTCCGCCCCGCCCGCCGCTGTGGTGCTCCGCCATACTCGCTCGCTTCGCCATCACGGCAGCGCCCACCCGCCGCTTGCCGCTTCGCCGGGCACTGCTTCGCCGCCTCGCCAATCGGCCGACGCCGCCGCCCTTTGATTTGTCACGCCGCTTGGGCATGCGCCAAGCGGCAAGTGCTGCGCCTGCTACGCCAGGCCCGCCAAGGCCTCCGTGTTTTGACATGGGGCCGCCTAACGTTTTTTTAAAAGAAGAATTAGAAAATATTAATTAATTAATTAATTAATTAGATAATTAATTAACTTAATTAGATCTGCTAATTAACCTAATTAACTCGATTAGATAACTAATGATTAATTAACTAGTTAATTAGGTTTAGTTAAACTGTGACTATGACATGCGACCCACGCAGAAGTCACCAAATAACAAAGATAGTTGATTGCCGACGCCAAGATGACAACATGCCGACGCCACCTTTTTACTATTCTCGATAGTGTTAAAATAAATAATTAAATAAATCCTAAAATGATTTAAATCTTTAAAATTAATAGAAAATAAACCGTAGCTCTGATGGAAAAACTTTGTACATGAAAGTTGCTCGTAACGACGAGACGGATCTCGATACGCAGTCCGCTCATCCGCCACACGCCCCAACATAGTGAACTCTGCAACATTTCTCCGCTCATCTCGTCTTAAAACACGAACACCGGGATACTTTCCTGATGTTTTCCCCTTCACCGATATCACTCAAACCGCTAGAACACGCCTAGCCTGCTTTGTCATTCCGTTATGCTCTTTGCTTGCTATGTATTTATCGCTTTTCCCTCTTCTCTCCGTAGACTCCGAGACCGCCACCGATGTTGCTGCGGATCAACTACGCCACCGATGACCTCCTTGTTCCGAAAGCAACCTGTGCAAGCCCCTTTGATCACCAGATATCGCTTATTCTTCTCTATACCGCTTGCATTAGAGTAGTGTATCATGTTACCGCTTGATTACTCCTATTCTGCTGTATAGCCCGTCATTGTTGTACAAATATTGATACCCTACCCGCAATCCTAAATGCTTAGTATAGGATGCTAGTTTATCATCATCGGCCCTACATTCTTGTCACCGCTTTATATTATCGGGCCGTGATCACGGAGGTGATCACGTATATGCTATACATACATACATACTATACAGATGGTGACTAAAGTCGGGTCAGCTCATTGAGTACCCGCAAGTGATTCTCGATGAGGGGCCGAAGGACAGTGGCTCCATCCGGTAGAGGTGGGCCCGGGTCCCGACGGCCCCGATCACATATTTTGTGGCGGAGCGACAGGCAGGTTGAGACCACCTAGGAGACAGTGGGCCTGGCCTGCTCGGGCTCATGGATACTTAACACGCTTAACGAGATCTTGGTATTTGATCTAAGTCCGCCATTTGGTCTATACGCACTAACCATCTACGGGAGTAGTTATGGGTATCCCGACGCCATGGTATCACCGGCCTCTTTGACGCCAAGAATCGAGCGCGCTACCGGATTGGAACGTAAGCCCGCGCTTGTATAAGGCTAGTTCGCTTCCCGCCACAGACGCGAACGTGCAGTGTGTGTTCGTATGGGGCCTGCACTTCGCGCTTTAGGTTTAGACCGCGGTCACACTCTCTCACAGCCTAGGTGGGCTGCGACGGTTGATCTTCCGAGGCCGGGCATGACCCAGAAAGTGTGTCCGCCAAATGGGATCAAGCGGTTGGGTTATGTGCACCCCGCAGGGAAGTTAATCTATTCAATAGCCGGATCTTCGGCAATGGACGGCTTGGAGTTGTACTTTGACCTTATGACAACTAGAACCGATACTTAATAAAACACACCCTTCCAAGTTCCACGACAACCCGTGATCGCTTCTCTAACAGGGCAACGAGGAGAGGATCACTGGGATTATGCTATGCGATGCTACCGAGATGCTACTTGGAGATGCTTCTGAGATGCTACTTGGCAATGCTACTTAGAGGACTTCACCACTCTCTTCTACATGCATGAAGATGAGGCTTCGCTGGTAGTTAGTCTTCGACAGATTAGCTATCCCCTCTCATTCCGGCATTCGCAGCTCACCACCGACATGGCCCCTTTGCACATATACCCATGCATATGTAGTGTAGTTTGCTTGCTACAGTACTTTGATGAGTACTCACGGTTGCTTTCTCCCCTTTTCCCCTTTCCTTTCTTTTTTGTTGTCGCAACCTGATGTCGGAGCCAGAGCCTGACGCCACCGGGCCGATGACGACCACTACTACACCGGAGGTGCCTACTACTACGCAAGTGTCAGCCGACGATTTACCAGGAGTAGTTAGGAGGATCCTCTGCAGAGGCCCGGGCGCTTCTTTCGATCTCAGATCCCAGCTTTGTGCTAGCCTTCTTAAGGCAAACTTGTTTAACTTATGTCCAGATTCAGATATTGTTGCTCCACGACTTGCCTATGATCGAAAGCATTTGTATTCGAGCCCTCGAGGCCCCGGCTTGTATTATGATGCTTGTATGACTTATTTATATTTTTAGAGTTGTGTTGTGATTTCTTCCCGTGAGTCCTCGATCTTGATCGCACACGCTTATGCGTATGATTAGTGTACGATTGAATCGGGCGCCACACCAAGAAAGCCGCCTGAATGTGCCGACAAACTCGATAGGAGCTGCACATATCTCGCTTCGTGGCACACCGGATTGTCCAAACTTCCGTAGGTCAGCCTGAGTTGCCTCGGTACACCGGCGGCCGACGGTTTGGACCAACACTCACAACGAAGCACCGCCCGGGTGGGGTAATAGATGACCTTGGGCTCCGAAACCCAAGGGAAAAAAGGCTAGGTGAGGCAAATGGTAAAAGGCAATGTTGGGCCTTGACGACAAGTTTTATTCAAAGCGAACTCGTCGTGGGGGTCCTATAAATCACCCGACCGCAGAAGGAACGCAAAACCGGAACATAACACCGTGATGACGGAAACTAGGGCGGCAAGAGTGGAACAAAACACTGCATAAGGCCGAGCTTCCACCCTTTACCAAGTATATAGATGCATTAATTAAATAAGCTATATTGTGATATCCCAACAAGTAAACATGTTCCAACAAGGAACAACACCTCCATGTTCCAACAAGGAACAAACTTCATCTTCACCGCAACTAACAACGCTTATAAGAGGGGCTGAGCAAAGCGTAACATAGCCAAACAACGTGTGCTAGGAATGGTGTCAAAGGTTAGAGGTTCATGGCAATTTGGGAGGCTGACAAGCAAATGGTAGGCATCATAGCATTGGCATAGCAAAAGAGCGAGCAAACTAGCATAGCAAAGATAGTAGTGATTTCGAGGGTATGGTCATCTCGCTCGCAAGGTTCTCGTAGTTGACGAAGGCTTGATCCTCAGAGGCAATCTCAACAGGTTCCTCGCTCACGCATCCGCCTCCGGCTCTACCCAAAGCAAGAACACAAGCAACGGAACCACAATCAAACAAGGAACAATGCACAAGCAATATGATGCAAAACATGACATGCGATGAGATGTGATATGCAATGCATATGTATGTCTGGAAGGAAAATGATGAACTGGCATCAACTTGAAAACCAAGTAT
>JAHHZJ010005901.1:0-12942 GCA_021437245.1 Aegilops speltoides | reverse complement strand
TAGTGGCAGCTCAGATCGCCAAGTTCGTAAAAGTCATGGTTACTAAAAACTTTTTCTACTTCAAACTCCCAAGCTAGATAAATAGCAGGATTAAATCTACCTCAAATGACGGTAAAGAGATAACCTGACCATGTGGTTGTGTGTGTTGTCCCAACTCGTGATGGTGAAGATGTGTCCGTCGTCCAAGAACTTCTATCTCCTAAACCTGTCATGATTAGTAGAAACAAGAAACAAAATTCCGAATAATGTTGCTATGAACTACTAGGATGTGGTTGTAAAGTGCTCACAAGAAAGCAAATATCAACATCTTACAAGTTCTTACCATGCGGCAGTGGTGACAGCAACCAGCGATGTCAAATAACTCAAGATTGTGTAAAGCGATTGCCGGGGAACGTATATATACACGTGTAGAAATATGTGGAGCTAGGTTGGCTATATATGGTAGCAAAGATTAGCAATAATCAATTCAGAGATGCAATGTTGAATAAACGCCAACGACGGTATCAGGCTGGTCCTAAGCTAGACCGACTAGAGACGCGAGCCTAGAACACTAATGAGGTCACGGCGAGCACAACTAGCATCAATGAAGGTTACTAAGTAGCTCTTGACAGCAAGATATAAGTGAAGATCACAACGGTAGTGAAGATAATGATGAAAACAACTACCAAGCAGGACATACAACAACTCTCTCTCCAACTTTCCCCTTGAAAAGTTTGAGCCAATTTTCTAATAAATTCTTTCAAAGAATGCTACTAACTCAAGCTTTCCAATGCAAAAAGAATCACTCAATTCCGAGTTGATATGAGGAGTCAAAGAATTCTAAACTGGCCTGAAAAATTGGAACAAGCTGTGTTCACGAACTTCAGAGGGCAAAAAGACCTATTTAGAAGCCGACTTTGAGGTGTCAAATATTGAACTAGCTTCTGCAACTATTTAGATGCGGCTCGTCGCTAGCTTTAATTTGAGTACTCAAGGAGTCAAAACGGACTTCAGATGAGGAAGATACACCTGTTTTATGAACAGTGCGCAAAATGATTCCAATCCGAATTCAGGTACGAGATTGATTCTAGATAGATCCGATTTTTTTTTTTCTTTTTTTTCCTCACACTTTTTTTTTCTTTTTTTTCTCTTTTCTTTTTTTTTCTTTCCTTTTTTTCTTTTTTTCTTTTTTCTCCCTTTCCAAGACAAACTAGATAAGATGCGATTGATCCGCGAAGATGTGAATGACCTCAACTATGATTATGACAATGAACAGCGCAGAGCACGTGGTGGAAATTAATAGATGGATGGTGGACAATGAAGGCATAATGATGCAGCAAGCGTGACTAATGTGAACAGAACTCGAAACTCTAAAGGAACTAGACACTAAGACCAGCAACTCAACACGACGATGCAACCGATAATTCAATAATGCAACCAATGAAAAGAAAATTGCAAAGGCTCAGAGTGGCTTGGACAAAGGGTGAATAGATCTAACTATTTTTTGTGGCTTTTTCTTGGACAATAGGTAAGAAAATAAATCTAATCTAGGGAAAACTGGAAATTCTCACCGAGCAACCTAAAAACTGATACCACTTGATAAAGGCGGGGTGTCCCGATCTTTCGATGAGATGATAACTATCAATTTGGTGGAGACGTGATGAGGACATCAATACCATTGTTACACCCACAGCCCCTACTGTTACATATACGGGACCAATTACTAGAGTCACAAGACGCCAATTAAATTACCAGTACTTTCGCTTCTTGGTAATGATTTTAATGTTCATGAGAATATGATGTCGCTTAAATTGGATACATTTGTTTTGCTTACAAATGAAGGGCCTAGCTTGGAGAAGGATGAACATTGGAGCAAGAACACGATGGAGTTGATGGCATGCTAAGGGGATCAAGAACGGAGTTACAAGTGATGATTTCAGACTTTGAAGCCACCATAAGGAGTGCATGAAGCCTTGGACGAAATATACAAGATGCCACTTCATAATATTCGCCCATAGGCTATTCTAGGTGTTACACACCTTATTATTGGGCCAGGCCCATGTAATTTCGAAATACATTAGTATAGGCTATTTTAGAGTCCAGATGTGGGGAAACAAGAGATAGGGTTAGTTTCGACCTCCACCAAGGGCCACGAAATTCACCCCTCTTCCTCCATATATACAGCCCTTAGGGCAATCGCTTAGACTTGGGTTTTGTTTAGATCAAAAGTTCGCCATAGCTGCAACTTCACAGATTTCGCTTGTGTTCAACGACTGCATAAAGGCGCCACAGTAACCCCACCTTGATCAATAAAGCTTTCATCTTATATTCGCAATATCCAGATTGCAATCTCAGCTTGCTTGTTCTTCGCTTGCTCAGCAGAAATAGACCTCGTGGTCGTTGATTGTGCTCCTGCTGGTCAATAACCTCCTGAGTTGGTTTAGCGACATATATGCGACGCCCTCGCAGACGTCAGTAGTCGGATCGCCAAAGTCGACTTCCACCAAAGCGAAATCCACCATCTCATCGAAAGACGGGACACCTTTGCCTCTATCAAGTGGTATCGATTTCCGTGTTGCTCGGTGAGATTTTACAGCTTTTCAGTTTAGATCGAGTCTGTTTCTTCATACCTACAAATTCACTTTAAAAAGCCACAAAAAAATTAGGTTAGTTCATCCTATCCAACCACCGAGCCTTTGCATAATCTTTTCAGATTTGCATTGTTGAATTTATGTTGCATCGCTCGTGTCTAGTTGCCGGTCTTAGAGTCTAGTCTTTAGAGTTTCGAAGTTCGTCATAAGTTGTCACGCCACCACAGACCATTATCATCGCCTTCGCCATCTACCACCACCGCTTATCCGCCACCGCTCAATCCAGATCCATATACCACCACCGCTATCCGCCACCGCTCAATCCGTATCCATATACTACCATCACGCCATCGACCACCATATATCCACCACCAATCCGAGTCCCTTGCATATCGTTTGTTTTCGATCCATCTAGTTTTCCGATTCGTGTTTCCTTATCTCGAGTAGGTTTCGATTCCAGCAATCTTTTGTCATCCGTAGAAGAGGTTGGTTTCAAAAAAAAAAAAAAAAAAAAACGACGGATAAAATTTTCCAAAACGCACGGATAAAATTTTTTCTCGCTATCCTATTTTTAGGTGTTTTGCCGATTGAGCCGCCGTTATAGAAAGTTTTTTTGACCCGCTTCCAGCTTTTGGGTCCGTAGTCGAAAAAAAAAAAAAATTGTTTAAAAATTTCGTGCCCATCCCGCCGCTTTGACCTGGAAGAGTTTTGAGACACTCGCCATTATAGTGATTTTTCGCAAAAAAAAAAAAAGAAAAAAAAAGCAAAAAAAAAAAAAAAAAAAAGAGCGAAAAAAAAATTCAGAGTGTGTTCTTCCTTGTTTACGCAGCTACCGTGATTTTGTTAGTGTTCTAGGCTCGCCTCTAGCACGGTTCTAGCCTAGGACCAAAGACAAGATCATTGCTGAGCGCTTATTCAACTTTGCATCTCTCGAATTGATTATTGTCAACCTTTTTGCTACCATATTATAAGCCTTCCCAGCTCCACATACATCTACGCCGTATGCTTGATTCTCCCCGCAATCGCTCCATCCAAGCTTTTGAGAGTTTTGATTACAACGGTTGCCGATCACCGCCGGCGGCCGGGTAAGAACCGTAAGAATTTGAGATTTGCTTGACGGATTTGTGACACCCACCACCACTACTTCCTAGTAGTCTCAGAGGATCATATTCTTGTGTGTTTCTATTGTCGCTAACCATGGCAGGATCACAAACCGATTTAGACTGATTGGGAGAACTCATTAACAAACAGCTACATGATAAATTTCAAAGAAATGATGAGTGGACAAAAAGATGTGCTAAACAGATTGACGAGGCCATGGAGAAGATCCATGGCATTGAGAAGACGCTTGAAACAAAGCTTGATAGCAAGTTTGATGAATTGCTCGCTGCTTTCCACAACCACCGCCGGCTGCACCTATCGCACCTTCAAGAACGACAACAACTACGCCCTTCCGAATCAAGATGGACGAGCTCAACTGTTCCTCTTGAGCCGTGACAAAATTCGTGTGCCGCCACATCAAGCACTGGTGCTTTGGCCCTCGCCATCGCTGTTAGCCGGTACCGAGGAGGATGATTATGTGGAGATTACGAGGAGGAGGTTGATCAACATCGTAACTACGTGCAACCACCAAAGACCACAACCACCGTGTCGCCCACATGCAAATATTGGCAATGTTAGGCTCCCTCAGTACGAGATCATGACCATCTCCCTAAACTGAAATTGAATATTCCACCATTTGAGGGTAGATATGTTCCGATATATATCTTACTTGGGAGTTAGAAACTGAACAACGATTTACATGTTTACAATATCCCGAGGAGAGACGTTCCTCGCTGCTTGTTTGTTCTTTCACTAGCTTTGCATGTGTTTGGTGGTCTCAACATTGTAGATTATATCCTGCTCCAAATTACTTGGGCTGCTTTGAAAACTGCTATGCGATCAAGGTTCCACCATATTATCAACGTGAATTACTTCAAAATTGCAGCGCTTAAGACAAGGAAAAATTTCAGAGAAGAATATTATCGAATTACAAACTGGTTTGATTAGATGTGGTATTGTTGAGGAGAATGAAGCTATGCTTGCACGCTTTCGGGTGGATTAAATAGAGAGATTCGCACCATTCTAGACTATAAGGATTATAATAATATCACTGCTTATTCCATCTTGCTTGTAAAGCTGAACGTGAAGTGCAGGATCGATGTGCATTGGCGCCGCACTAACTTTTCTCGCAGTCGACCTTCATCATGGACACCACGTGCATCATCTACTTCCATCGCACCATCACCTCCTTCAAAGCCACCTCCAACCGTGATACAAGAAAGCGTGCACAACCACCACTATCTCGCCAAGAGCACACCTACCGGCCTCGCATGAGCTCTTCTTCTTCCATGGCGCCAACAGGCACACAAGTGATATTATTTGTCGTCAGTAAGGGAAGAGGACATTTTACAGAGAATGCAAATCTCAGCTGCAGATGATTGCTACCGAGGATGGTGGGTATGAGTCCGCTTAGTGACTATGATGAGGAGACTTTGGCTCTTATTACACATGAGGAACACGGTGGAGATGATTCTGATCATGAGACACAATACATGGCTGTCAAGATGCCGATGTGTATGAATGTTTAGTTGCTCAACGTGTTTTGAGTGTGCAAGTTACACAAGTCGAGCAAAATCAGAGGCATAATTTGTTCCATACAAAGGAGTTGTGAAGGAACGCTCTATTCAAGGCCATCATAGATGGAGGGAGCTGCAACAACTTGGCTAGCATGGAGATGGTGGAGAAGCTATCTCTCACCACAAGACCACATCCACATCCTTACTACATCCAATGGTTCAACAACAATGCAAGGTTAAGGTAACACGACTCGCTCGTGTGCATTTTAGTATCTCTACATATGCTGATTATGTTGATTGTGATGTGGTACCTATGCAAGCATGTTCCTTATTACTTGGTAGACCATGGCAATTTGATAAAAATTTCAGACACCATGGTAGAAACAATCAAGATACTCTTGTTCATAAGGATAAAATATTACTTTGCTTCCTATGACTCCTGAGTCCATTTTGAAAGATGATATTAATAGAGCTAATAAAGCAAAACAGAGAAAATAAGAGTGAAAATCAGATTGTGGCAAAAGAATTTGAGCAACATATGAAGCCTAATAGTAAACCATCTAGTGTTGCTTCTGAAATTAAATTGAAAAGTGCATGTTTACTTGCCACCAAATCTGATATTGATGAGCTAGATTTTAGCAAATCTGTTTGCTATGCTTTTGTGTGCAAAGAGGCATTATTTTCATTCGAGGACGTGTTTTCCTTCTTTGCCCCTCGCTGTCACTAACATTTTGCAGAGTTCACGACGCTCTTTCCACAAGACGTGCACCGGATTACCACCTATTCGAGGGATTGAGCATCAAATTGACTTAATTCCTGCATCATTACCCAACCGCACCATACCGCACTCAATCCGTGAGGAGACGAAGGAGATTATGCGCCAAGTACATGTGAGCTGCTCGACAAAGGTTATATACGCGAATCCCTTAGTCCTTGTGCTGTTCCTATTATTCTAGTGCCGAAAAAGGATGGTACATCACGTATGTGTGTTGATTGTAGAGGCATTAATAATATTACTATTCGTTATCGCCACCCTATTCCTAGGCTAGATGATATGCTTGATGAATTGAGTGGCTCTACAATATTCTCCAAAGTTGATTTATGAGTGGATACCATCAAATTCGTATGAAATTGGGAGATGAATGGAAAACAGCATTTAAAACTAAGTTTGGATTATATGAGTGGTTAGTCATGCCTTTGGGTTAACTAATGCACCTAGTACTTTCATGAGATTAATGAACGAAGTTTTACGTGCTTTCATTGACGATTTGTGGTAGTCTATTTTGATGATATACCGATTTATAGCAAATCTTTGGAAGAACATTTGGAACATTTACGTGTTGTTTTTAATGCTCTACGTGATGCACGCTTGTTTGGTAACCTTGGGAAGTGCACCTTTGCACCGATCGAGTATCTTTTCTTGGCTATGTTGTTACTCCACAGGAATTGAAGTTGATAAAGCCAAGATTGAAGCTATTGAGAGTTGGCCGCAGCCCAAAACGGTCACACAAGTGAGGAGTTTCTTGGCCTCGCTGGTTTCTATAGGCGCTTTGTAGAGAGATTTTAGCACCATTGCTGCACCTCTCAATGAGCTTACAAAGAAGGATGTGCCTTTTGTTTGGGGTACCGCATGTGAAGAAGCCTTCACGGTATTGAAAGTTAAGTTGACACATGCCCTTTACTCCAACTTCCTGATTTTAATAAGACTTTTGAGCTTGAATGTGATGCTAGTGGAATTGGATTAGAGGTGTGTTATTACAAGATGGCAAACCTGTTGTATACTTTTCTCAAAAATTGAGTGGGCCTAGTCTGAATTACTCTACTTATGATAAAGAATTATATGCTCTTGTTCGGACTTTAGAAACATGGCAACATTATTTATGGCCCAAAGAATTTGTTATACATTCTGATCATGAATCTTTGAAACATATTAAAAGTCAAGCTAAACTGAATCGTAGACATGCTAAATGGGTTGAATTCATTGAGACTTTCCTTATGTCATTAAACACAAGAAGGGTAAAGAAAATGTTATTGCTGATGCATTGTCTCGTCATATACTATGCTTTCACAACTTGACTTTAAAATATTTGGTTTGGAGACCATCAAAGATCAATATGTGCATGATGCTGAATTTAAAGATGTATTGCAGAATTGTAAAGAAGGTAGAACATGGAACAAGTTCGTTGTTAATGATGGATTTGTGTTTCGCTCTAACAAGCTATGCATTCCAGCTAGCTCCGCTCGCCTTTTGTTGTTGCAGGAGGCGATGGAGGAGGACTAATGGGACACTTTGGCGTGAAGAAGACGGAGGATATACTTGCTACACATTTCTTTTGGCCAAAGATGAGACGGGATGTTGAGCGCTTTGTTGTCACTGCACTACATGTCAAAAAGCTAAGTCACGACTCAATCCTCATGGTTTATATATGCCTTTGCTGCACTCTAGTGTTCCTTGGGAGGATATATCTATGGACTTTGTTTTAGGTTTACCTCTAACAAAGAAGGAGGGATAGCATATTTGTTGTCGTGATAGATTCTCAAAATGGCACACTTTATACCATGTCATAAAAGCGATGATGTCATAATGTTGCTGATTTGTTCTTTCGTGAAATTATTCGCTTGCATGGTGTGCCAAATACTATTGTTTCAGATCGTGATACTAAATTTCTTAGCCACTTTTGGAGATGTTTATGGGCTAAGTTGGGGACTAAACTGCTTTTTAGTACTACTTGTCACCCCCAAACCGATGGATAAACTGAAGTAGTCAATAGAACATTGTCTACTATGCTTAGGGCTGTTCTAAAGAATAATAAGAAAATGTGGGAGGAATGCTTGCCTCATATTGAATTTGCTTATAATCGCTCATTGCATTCTACTACTAAGATGTGCCCTTTTGAAATTGTGTATGGTTTCACCTCGGCACCTATTGATTTGTCGCTTCTTCCATCTTCGGAGAAGGTTAATTTTGATGCTAAAGAACGTGCTGAATTGATTTTAAAAATGCATGAGTTAACTAAGGAAAACATTGAGCGATGAATGCTAAATATAAACTTGCCGGAGATAAGGGTAGAAAACATGTTGTGTTTGCACCGAGATCTTGTTTGGTTACATTTATGTAAGGATAGATTTCCGATTTATGCAAATCAAAGCTAATGCCACGTGTGCTGGTCCTTTAAGGTGTTAGAGAAAATAAATGATAATGCATATAAACTTGAGCTACCCGCAGATTTTGGGGTTAGTCCCACTTTTAACATTGCAGATTTGAAGCCTTATTTGGGTGAGGAAGATGAGCTCCGCGAGGACGACTTCATTTCAAGAAGGGAGGATGATGAGGACATCAATACCATTGTTACACCCACAGCCCCTACTGCTGCTACATATACGGACCAATTACTAGAGCTCACAAGACGCCAATTAAATTACCAGTACTTTCGCTTTCTTGGTAATGATTTTAATGTTCATGAGAATATGATGTCGCTTAAATTGGATACATTTGTTTTGCTTACAAATGAAGGGCCTAGCTTGGAGAAGGATGAACATTGGAGCAAGAACACGATGGAGTTGATGGCATGCTAAGGGGATCAAGAACGGAGTTACAAGTGATGATTTCAGGACTTTGAAGCCACCATAAGGAGTGCATGAAGCCTTGGACGAAATATACAAGATGCCACTTCATAATATTCGTCCATAGGCTATTCTAGGTGTTATATCACCTTATTATTGGGCCAGGCCCATGTAATTTCGAAATACATTAGTATAGGCTATTTTAGAGTCCGTATGTGGGGAAACAAGAGATAGGGTTAGTTTCGACCTCCACCAAGGGCCACGAAATTCACCCCTCTTCCTCCATATATACAGCCCTTAGGGCACCGCTTAGATTTGGGTTTTGTTTAGATCAAAGTTCGCCATAGCTGCATCTTACAGATTTCGCTTGTGTTCAACGACTGCATAAAGGCGCCACGTAACCCCACCTTGATCAATAAAGCTTTCATCTTATATTCGCAATATCCAGATTGCAATCTCAGTTTCTGCTTGTTCTTCGCTTGCTCGCAGGAAATAGACTATGAATTGGTCGGCCAACCTTTGAGTTGGTTTAGCGATTGCTAAGGCGACGACGCCTCAAGACGCTTAGAGTCGGATCGCCAAAGTCGACTTCCACCAAAGCGAAATCCACCATCTCATCGAAAGACGGACACCTTTGCCTCTATCAAGACGACTTTTGACGATCCGACTACAAACGCACGACGTTATGCGCTCTTAGCAATCGCTAAACCAACTCCGAGAGGTTATCACCACGCCGGAGCACAATCAACCTGACCAATGGTAAGGTCTATTCCTCGCAAGCAATCAAGAACAAGCAAGAATATGATAAAAGCAATCTGAATATTGCGTAGTATGTATGAAGTATTGATAAAGATGGGGATCCGTAAGCGTCTTGGTCTGGTCGTTGGACACAAACGGCACACGGTTGCAATGGCTAACTTTAACTAAACAAATCCCAAGGAAAAGCTACTAGATGGATCTACTTATATAGGAGCAAGGGTGGCGGCCAAGGAGGTGGAGGACGTCCCAAGGCAGCCTAAAACTAACCCTAGGTCGTACAAGGCCATGGGCCCAAGTGGAGGTGACGAACACCTTTGGACTTGTAGTTTGACTCGGATTCTGGTGCAGCGTCAGATTGTTTCGTCCATAACTCAACGCTCCGGACGGATTTTAAGGTGATTCGAATTGTGCTGGAAAGAGCATGAAATCTACTTTCAAACAAAAAAAGAATCACCCAATTCGAGTCCGTATAAAAAGTTGTTAACGTTTTGAGTCAGGTATGTCTCAGCAGTCCGAATCTGAGTCCGTAACGTGAGAGACTTGGACTCTATCTTCTCTTGGGCCAAAAGTGACGTGAGAGAACTTTTTGAACAGAAAATAAACATCTCTTTCTTCCTTATCTTCATATGTGGATTGTACAAATGTCCCATACACCTGCAATTAGACAAAACGCAAAAGTGTGTGAAGTATTTTTTTCTGATTAACATAAATAGATTATTGAATAGTTTGCACTAGAAATCACCTGACAAATATGCATCCATGCAATATTTTTGGTCATATCCAAGGTAGTCATGTCCTCATCATCCTCTCGGAGAAGAACGGTCCTTTGTATCCTTACTCTAGTTGACTATGTATCTTGTGGATCTCGTGTGTATGTTGATCTAGCACTTGTGTGATCGATTCCTTGTTGGTTGAGTGATTCTCTCGCTTTTCCCCTGTTTCCCTCGCCTTCCGCTGTTCTTCGTGTTTCCATAGGATCCCTCCAAACGTGAAAGATCGATCAATTAGGGTTCCACCCTACATTATTATGGTATCATGAGCCACGCTTATCACGATTTGGAGTCCCTCCCACCGCTTTTCTAGCCTTCTTTTGCTTGATTTCGTCCTAAATCCGAAAATCCCCACCAAAAATAGCCCCCAAATTTTTTTTTTGTGATTTGTTGGTTTGATGATGTTTTGTTGATTTTGATCCATGGATTTGCTTGGTTTCGAGTGGATCTAGCATCTCCTCAAGTTTCCCCATCTTCCATCCACGAAATCTCCGCAATTTTGCCCCTGAAATCTCAAATTTCCGCCCCAAATCGAGTTTCGAAGTCCAAATCCCGATCTGAATCGCTGGCCGACATCCGGCTCTCAGCCGACATCCGCCATCCGCCGACATCCGCCCCAAGCCGACATCCGCCCATGGAGCGCCAAATCTGCTCGGTTCTCGACAGACAGCCCCGAAATCTGGCTCAACCCCCGACATCCGACCGATTTCAGCTTTTCTCCGCTTCACCGCTTTGACCATAACTAATTCATCCGGAATCCGATTTTGACATTCTTTAGCTCGTTGAAGCTATTGACATCCCCCATCCCAAAAAAATACCACCAACATCATTTTACTCCATCAAAGTTTTGAAAATTTGGCAAGTTTGCCTAGGCCCTCCACCATATCATACGCATAGCCGCCACCGACTTCCGCAACCTAACCCAATTTGTTCACCATAGCATTTGAGGTTGTTTGAGTAGTGACTTGAGTCTCCTAAGGTGTTTCGGCTACTTAGGGACGGTTGCTTCTTCTTCAACCACCACCACCACTTCCACATAACCTTGCCCACCATACACTTCCGACAACCCAACTTAACCCAATTTTGTGTGAGTTGTGGCTTGTGTCTCCTAAGGTGTTTCGGCTACTTAGGGACGGCAAATTGAACTCCGACTCGTGTATAGCCCATCATTCCACTTCCGCATTGCCGAGTGCAAACCACCACCGCTTTTCCGCTACCACCATTTGACATTTGCCTTGGGATTTTGAGTTTGCGGTTTTTCCGTTTCCTAGGGTGTTTCGCTAACTAGAACGGGTCGACATCGGCAACACCGCCTTCTCATCATTGCCAAGGATGGTAACCTCGATTTACACCTTTGTATATTCCCTGCAATTGCATTGTTAACCCCTAGCCCATTTTATGTTATTTGCCTATCGAGACTAGCCATTTGAGTATTGCCTAAGAACGTGACTTGTGCACATTAGTGGTCTACACCATCCATTGCATACATACCATATCATCTCGGATCATATCATCCATTGTGCCTCAAGTTAGTTCCCGTGACATACACAATTGCTATCTTGGTTTGTGCATTGTGCAAAAGTGGCCATAAAAAGAGAAAAGCTTTTAAGCAAAAAGAGAGCAAAGAGCTCAGAGCAAGTGCCATAGCATCATACCCCATTGCACATAAGAGCCATACCAAAATCTACATCATATGATATCATGCTTGAGAGAAACACCGAACCATACATACATAGCATACTTGGGATAGAAAGTTTGCCCATCTTGCATCTATAGGTTGTGCACAAGTGTCGATCCGCCATTGAGCAATCGTATAGCGCCTCTCTTGAGTTGTGCAACACGAAGCGCTTTCCGTGGATTCCACATTTTGTGCTCATTCCTTGGTCAGACGTAATTCCCCATTTATCTATCCGTGTGTGTTTCCGGTACCTTTCAATGCTATTGGTCCATTTGTTTCACTTTAATAATTTGTGAATCTTTTTCAACATTATTGACTCTTGCTAACATTTTGCATTTGTGCCACTATCCTCACCGAGATCCAATATAAGCTTTACTTGTGTATGTGTGAGAACCGACAAGGATTGGTACCAATAGTGCTATTTCATTGTCCACATTTGAGTGAACTTGATTCATCTTCAACTTTGGTCAAAGGTACATTGAATACGCTTCTCTCTTTCTCCCACTCATATTTGCTTGAGTCTTTGATGAGGACATCAATACCATTGTTACACCCACAGCCCCCGCTGCTATACATACCGGACCAATTACTAGAGCTCACAAGATGCCAACTAAATTACTGTGTACTTTCGCTTTCTTGGTAATGATTCTAATGTTCATGAGAATATGATGTCTGCTTAAATTGGATACATTTGTTTTGCTTACAAATGAAGGACCTAGCTTGGAGAAGGATGAACATTGGAGCAAGAACACACATGGAGTTGATGGCATGCGCAAGGAGATCAAGAACGGAGTTACAAGTGATGATTTCAGACTTTGAAGCCACCATAAGGAGTGCATGAAGCCTTGGACGAAATATACAAGATGCCACTTCATAATATTCGCCCATAGGCTATTCTAGGTGCTGCATCACCTTATTATTGGACTAGGCCCATGTAATTTCGAAATACATTAGTATAGGCTATTTTAGAGTCCAGATGTGTG
>JAHHZJ010005896.1:0-23477 GCA_021437245.1 Aegilops speltoides | reverse complement strand
TAGAACTTCGGTTTCAAAGACTTTTCCCACAATAGAGGCTTTGTTCTTTTGGAGCGTAAAGAATGAATCTAGTATCGACGGAATGGTATCTATCTTCTTAATATTCATTTTCCGTGGAATGAGCCAACCCACACAAGAGTGCCTACTAGCTTGTCACGAACGCAGAGGAAAAGAAGTAAGATACCCCGCCTCCGAGCCGACCCTTCTTCTTGTACCGCTTAGTGGTCTTGGATGAAGAACCACAAGAGCAACCCGAGGTAGTCGAGGAGGAGCCACAAGAGCAAGATGGAGGTTAAAATGAGACAGGTGGTAATACTTCTTTGGAATTGCCGCTTGCACTACGCAGAGACTAGGACTAATGCCGGAAAGCCTCGTCCGATATGGCTATGAGCATGACATTGCAAATGGAGTTTCAGACTCTTATGTCTCACCTCAAGACACAAAGCATTCATTGCATCTCTACAATCGTTGTCTATTCCAAAGGATTGAAGGCTGCAAAGCTGGATCCCCGGTGGAAAGAAAGACGAATGAAGGAGGAGCTTGGTGCACTTCAAAGAACAAGACGGGATCTTCTTCCACTCCCCAAAGAAAAAGAGCAGCTTGGATGCAAATGGGTGTTCACCGTGAAATGACTCCAGAGGGTAAGGTGGATAGATAGAAGGCAAGGCTAATTGCAAAAGGTTATAGGAAGACGGAGATAGACTATGATGAGACCAAAGCACCAAAGGGCGTAAGATGGACACGGTGAGAAAACTTTATTAAGGATCACTGCATCATGTGCATCGAGTAAGTCATTACCTTCTATTCGATCTCCAAGACGCTTCATCAAGTACTTGATCAGATTCTCTTTTTCTTGCAATTGCAAAGTGGTGGAAAAATTTGTATTTCGTCACCATGTCGTAGCTAATTGGCTCGCTCACCGAGCCATGCTACTTCTTCTTGTTCAAACAGTTCTCGAAAGCAGAATAAATTGACTTCCCGCTGAGCGTAATGCCCGCCGTGTGGTGGAAAAGCCTCGCTTATTCCTTTTAAAGTCTGCCGATGAAGCTAACGAACAAACAAGATTAGTACAAAAGCCACAACTAGCACTAGCTTTCGTGATTGCTTCTTTCTACCTTTCTCACTCCGTAATTGCTCTTCTCCAAAATATCACTACGGACAAGATGAGCTAATAGAAAAGTTAGGGCAACAGATGATAGCGACTCGCAGACTCGAATCGCATAGGCGGATCGGATCAAACGAAATTAGCCTTTCTTCCATCAACAGAATCGCTGATTTCGCAGCTCAAGAGGATGGTGGGGGCAACCTTCTACATCTCAAGGGCCGGTAGGCTAGCCAACTAACTCTTCAAATGAAGAACTGACACTCCACATCTATGAACCTATCATTCCCCGCCTCTTTGCCCATTATTTCTCTTTGTATCACGCTAGGACTTTGCCTCTTTTTTGGAGGAAAAATATGGAAGTAGAATCTCTCTTTAGAGGCGCTTCCAAATCCAATTTCAGATTAAAACATGCCACTAAGTGACAAAGTTCAGAGAGTTGTTTGTGGTATGGGCTACTCTCAAAGGTAATGGAGATCATACAAGACTGCAAGATAGACAAATCCATATCACCATTTTGGCGTGTATGTGGATGATATTGTGATTACCGGAGACGATGTTGAAGAAATAAAATGTTTGAAGGCAAGACTGGGAGAAGCATTTGAGGTAAAGGATCTTGGACCTCTTCGATACTTCCTTCGGATTGAGATTGTTCGTTGAAGAAGGGGTAACATTAAGTATAGTGAACAGTAGCTGATTGTTTTACTAAACGAGTAGGTCCTTGTGAGGGTTTAGCAATTTGTAACAAGATAGGCATGTTAGATATCTTTAGTCGGGGAGTGTTGAGTATTGGGCTGGTCAATAGTGTGTGTTAGGCCCCATGGCCCATGTACCTTGTATGTATAGCAAAGACATAGGAGCAATGGAAGAGATTGATGACCACTCATCAAATAATACCCATGAAACGAATCCGCACTCAAAGTGAATTAATACCCCTTTTCTTTTTACTCCTTTTGTTATAAGGTTAGGCTCCAAAGATGAACTTTATCCGGAATCTTTCTAAAGAATCCATCCGCAAAACGCAATTTGTCGATTTCAATCTAAGGTGCACCTTGCCTTTTCGTAGCTTTGTTACGGCTATTCAGCTAGGTGGGGCATTGGTCATAGCCAAGTCAAGGGAAAAATAAGGTAATGAGATGATGGTGCCATCAAGAAGTTTTCACTTAACGAGTAGCAGCCAAAATGAAACTCTTGCATGAAAGACCGGATTTGACGAAGATGAATGGCGCGGGGTTTTTCAAATGAAACCCGCGATCGTAAAGTCACCAACGGAGCCATACAATCTATCTAGTAGTGTGCCATGGCACGGCATTCGCTTCGGCAAAGGAAGGAGCAACTGCTCTATTGCTTTTATCTCATCCAAGATAGTGTCTCGCCTCCCCATAAAATAGATAAGCCTGTAGTTGAGCACCTATTCAAGGCCCAATCGGCATCAGAGTTGCACGCAACTCTAAAGAAGACGATGACGGAAAAAGGACGGCTCGAGAAAAGGTACTCGAATATATCTAAGAATCCAATGAGCTGCTGCAAAGTGAACTCGACCGGGGCAGCTATGAAAGGCTGACTTTCTTAGGAAAAGCCATCCGGCAAGAGATCGCCGATAAACCAAACCGCCGACTTTCATCGTCTGCATCAAGGCCGGATCGATAATGGTGAGCCATCACGGACGGAGTTTAACGTAAAGCTCCAAGGAGTGTCAACAGCCTCTCATCATTGAGTTGAGCTCGAGTGATCAAGTCATGACGTTATTTGATCCGAGATACCAAATATCCATGAGGAGAATGTGCTAACTCCAAGCCAAGAAAAGGCTTAGAGCAAGGCCGCTTTCATAGCAAATAATTGATGAAGGCGACACTTGATCAGCGATATGGTAACGAGTAATCACTACCGGCTTTGATATCATCAACATACAACAATGTAATAGCACGCCCTCGAGGATAAATCGACATAACATGGCCGAAGCCATGATCACTCCGAGCAAACCCCGCCTCGATAACATAACCACTGCGGTCAACTTCAAAACCGACGCTTATCGGGCTTGTTGAGACTATAGATCGCTTATGCGTAGCGACGTATAAGAGAAGAAGTCAAGGGCGTTCTCTTTCATCCGCTTTTTCTAGGTGCGCATTCCATCTACTAAAAGTAGGGGTGGTTGCCATAGATAGATTGGGTCATGAATCGAGTAATAACCGGCGTTACTACAGCAATAACGGAAATAACCGGCGCTACAGCAGTAAACTACAGCTATACGTGGCGGCCCCACACGCAGCTTTGTTTAACAAGCATCCACTACTAGGAAAAGGCATGCTAGTGGCGCACCTGCTTTGCCTTCTAATGGCGCATGGCTGGCGCGCCACCGCATCACGCCATTAGAATTTTTTCAATGGCGCACTACATGTGCGCCATTAGAATTTAGATTCTAATGGCGACCGAGGTGCGCCATTAGTATCGCCACAAGGCGCCATTAGAATGCCTCCCAGGGCCATATGAACAAATGTGTTATTGCATTCTAATGGCGCATTAAAAGTACATGCGCCATTAGTGTGATGATCACAAGGCGCCATTAGTGTCTTCTGTGGTGCGCCATTAGTATGAATATTAGGTTTTATTTTTTTTTTGCTTTTCTGATTTTTGCACAGACATAAAAATATTTTATTGCATAGAATATAGACAGCAGCACACAGCAACATCAAATTCATCAAATACAATAGAAGATTAGTCTCCTAATACAATTCATCATATTAGTCTCCGGATTCAAAAGACCGGACAAAGATAAAACATTACAAGTCTCAAGACCGCGAGTATCGAAGTTTGCCTTCACATTACAAGTCGATATCGATCATCTAAACTACCATCACATAGAAGAGAGTTATGGTCATCACGATGAGCATCATCGCGATCAAACCGGTCTTCATCCGTTCCTCCAACGCCCTCCTCTCTCTCCGCTAGATAGCGGCGATCTAGATTCGCCTCCCCTAGTGGTGTACCTTTGTAACTATTACGCTGAACGGTGAACCTGTCTCCGACACTCCTCCCAACCATCGAGACTCGAACCTTACCCTTGTACACCTATATACGACGCATCTCTATGCACAAGCCAAACAATGCATAATACATAAGCAATGTGTAAGTATGCAACAAAAGGATCTAAGAGAAAAGCAAGACATTAATAGCACGATTCATGGTCCTACTAATAAAATAGCATCGACATCTAAGTTGAACAACCGCCCAAACCAAAGAGACATACTAATTCATTAAAAGTTTAATTACAACATGAACCAATCAATGTTTCGTAACTACACATCACTACTTTCGACCGACTCATCGGACAGAGCGTGATGAAGCCGCCGTCGTCAGCGATGGTCATGAAATCGCGGTCGTTGTCACCTCGCATTTGTAGCATTCCATCTATCTCACCGTTGGACGGTTGATTTCGAGGAAGAACTGCCCCGACGTATGAAGGACATCTTGATGGATGATGTCCGCAACTCCGATCGGATGCGAAGAATTTTGTCCGAGGTCCGCGGCCCGGATCGCCGACAAGCTCGCGCCCAATCTTTTGAGATTATCCGCAGCGTATGGTGATGATGGTCTCACGACGCCTCGCATGTGATGGAGGGCGAGTAGGCATCCTTCGATCACAAAGCGGCTGCTTGACGCAGCAGAACTTCAGACAGTGAGAAGATGTGCTTGCCGCATTTAATCGCCCGTGAAGGTGCTCCAGATTGGGCGAGCCGGGAGAACATCATCAAGAACTTTCTTCACATTTGTGTAGTCTATCATGGAGTTACGGTTCGGGTCGTAAATACGGGCCATGGAATATTTCGGCTTAAGAGGATGAGTGCAATGTGTCACCGCACGTAACACGGAATGTTAGAAAAAAAGAACGATCAAATCTAAGAAATCATATGTTACGGGCGTTAAGGGATGGCTTACTCGGAAAGTAAGGCACAAGGAAGTTATCCTTATCCGCTTGCTGTAATGACGCCTTCGAGGTGTGAACTCGCAACTTGGCGGTCCTCGCCGCTGCTCAAGTGCTTGGCACGCATGTAGAAGGGGTCGACTATCACGATGTCCGGTATTGTTCTAATGATCCGTGACCGCATGCTCAGCGAAAACAGCCGAACGAAGGTGTAGTGCAACGGATGAAGGTTAAACATAGCAAAGATGTCATCAAACCGCAGGACGATCATACCCCCGATGTCGCCATCCACAAAGCTCCTTGCTCTCCGCACCTTGGCCACGAAAACCGGTATGCCACATCCTTCTCTCGAGACGCCGCTTCCAAAATCGAACACCGCATGCAGACCAGATAGCACCGTTGCAGATTCAGCATATTTGGCGGTAGCATCGCCTCTACCCGCCACATGCACCTCCTCGAGATATCCTTAGGTGAAGGTGGCCCGCCCCGAGCACGGATCGAACTCGTGCCTGGCCGGCTCGCACCGCGCCTTTGTTAGTCTTTTCGCTTCCGCCCTTCTTCTGATCTCCGTAATGGGACCGAAGTTCTCGCTCACGCACCGCTCTTCAGCGGTTGGGGCTGATATTTCGCGCTTCGCCTATCTCGAGGCTCGTGAAGACGGAGCCGAGGCGGTCTCGAGAACTCGAACGCCGACGACGCTTGTTGCAATTGATTTCTCCGCCGCATCAGCCAGATCGCGTGGTCTTGGCTGGGTTCTGAGAAAGAGGCCCGCAGAATCGCCGCCAGCATCCATGTTCAAAGAAAGTACTTGTCAACTTTGGTAAATGTACCGCCGCTTGTCGCCGCCGTCCGGATCTCGTGCATAGGGCTGTCCGGATCCTGTGCTATAGGGATGTCCCGGCAGGTCCGTAGCGCTATGCGTTTTGCCATGGCTTGGCGCCGACGACCGGGCGGTCTTGTTCTGGGGTGGTGTCCCCGCCCCAAACGATCTCGCTCTTCGCCATAGCAGGGCCAGCTTATGCAAAGCCGAGGGTCATCTCATCTTCTTCGCTGCCCCAGCTGGTCGAATCGAGGTAACAACTCGTCAAGCTCGGCAGCACCCGGACCACTTCAACCCTATACATTGTGGGTGGCATCGATTACCGTGGAACATGGGGTCGCCTCGTGAACGATTTTGCCCTTGGCGACATCGACCAACCGGCGCCCACGGCGCGTAAGAGTGCAAGGAACGCCGCGTGCCTCGCGAAAACATGTGTAGGGCGCCGGATGCCCAACAAAGGCAAGGAGATGAAGTCATCGGCCGAGAGGCTTAGTTACCGTGATGCCGCTAAGCTCGGCTATCGTCGAGGCACCGCCAACGCGGGCGGTAATCGACGGAGGGGGCGCTGTCGGCGAGGTGCCGCCGGCGACACCCGGTGCATTAAGCTCCAATACTGCGGCCGTGCCGAGACACGATACCGCCCGCCGGAGACACCAATGGCGCCGCCGCGGAGACACCAATGGCGCCGCCGCCGGAGACACTAATGTCGCCGCCGAAGACACCAATGGTGCCGCTGGCCAGGCGAAGGTGCTGCCATGAAGCCGGGAACCGGAGGACCTTTGGCCGCCCGCAATCCACGCCGCCAGCCCATGAATCAACGAGGCACCATGGCTTCGAGCTTCGCTTCCAGCTGTTGTTCCACTTGTTCTGGACAAGCTCCGAATCCGCGCCACTTGTGCCTTTGAGTGCTTCAACCTCGCTGCCCGCTTTCCGAGCTGGCCTTTTTTCTCCTTCCGCACACCAGCGTATAGTATGACCCCATTTTGTGGACAAGCCTTGCCGCCACACGACCACCGACGCCGGCTTATCGAGCTTATCCTTCTTTTCATTACGCTCAACGCCTCTATTTAAAGGGTGTCAAAGGGGAGCTCTTAGACGACCCCGCCATCGCTTTCATTGTCCCGCGAAGGAACATGAGCCATTTAGAAATATTGGTGATTAATTAGAGTGCAGCCATATGGAGCTAATTACACGGGGTGTATTCCTTACTGTAACAAGCCTGCGCCTGGTCTTCGGATCCGTGGTAAGCTCCTTTGTTATCGGGTCCTCCTTGTACCGGCCCCGATATAGTTCCCGGTCCGCTTGGACCGCCAGATTTCTTGCCGGGCGGTAGGTTTTGCCTCGGCCTCCGGCCCTCCTTGTCCCATATAGGCTCCGCCACTCTATAACCGGGCCGAAGTTTGTGTTCCCTAAGTTCAACTCCCGATTTCTTTCCCCATCGACTTGATTCGAGCTTGCGGGCTCGCACTTGATCTTGAACTCATTGTACTCATCTTCGCCATCAAATGATATTTCGCTTTGATCTTGTCATAACTATCACCTTTATCAATCATTCTTCACCGTGCTTCTCCAAGTAGACAGTACGTGCTCATCTTCGTGAGGGCGCATTGTTCACTCTATTCCCCGAGAGGCGGTGTTTTCAAATTGCCGGGAACTTGTATCGCTCGCGCAGCTTCGCGGAAGAGGAGGTTGCGAAATTCCCTCGGTCCTTATGCCTAAGGTTCTCGGTGTTGATCGAGACGGTGTTCGGAGAATGCACCCGAGCTGAACCGCTGCACTTTGACTATATGTTTGGGCTCATGGATTCCCGCCGAGTCCACTTGAGTGAATTCTCCTGACGGCAAGGAGCGATTCGGCGCCGGTCCTTCCTTTGCTTCTTCGCTGTTGGCTGCCATTCGTGTGTGCGCCACCATCATCTGGCAGTGGCATCTCGGCGGCACCATCGGGTGTCATCCCCGACGCCACTAGGGGTTGTGTAATCAGGATCGGTCTTCCAAGGCCATCATAGCGTGAGGTTGTTCCTCCATCTCTTGGGACAGCTCCTGAATTGCTTGCCGCTCAACCACCGGCCTCATCGTCAGGCCATGTTTCTCTCTAATTAGGAAAAAGTTTGGTCAAAAATATGGTTATTGTCAAGGAACAAGATCATGGTCTCATGATTTAGGGTTTGTCACACCGAGGCACCCTAAAAGCCTAAGCTTTCATCATTTAGGTTCTCATCGACACCGAGGCATCCGAGGCAGCCAAGTTAAGTTTTCATCATTTAGGGTTTATCGATGCCGAGGCACCCTAGGTTGGGCCTAATCACTTGGCTCTAGCTATTGCCACCTATGTTGGGTTTATCATCTAGGGTTTATCGATGCTAAGGATAATTCTAAGTTGGGCCTAATCACTTGGCTCTATTGCCACCTATGATTTAATGCAGCAAGAATGGCAGTAAGCAGTTGATCCTACTTAACTAAGTACTAAGATAGTCTGCCCATGCATTAGTCGCAGTACTTCTATATGTCCTATTTTTAGCAAAGTCATGCTAAAATTCACGGAAAATTTCAGCATGACCTTTGCTGAAAATAGGACATATGGAGTACCGAATTTGCCGAACGGAAGTTAATCGACATTCCGCAAACTCAAGGGCCTCTTGGGTACCTGCAAATTCATCACTTACACAATGGTCGGAGACAAAACCTCAAAGCAAACTAGCAAGATGATCATCATCTTTGCAAGACAAGAGCTAAAGTTTTGACAGAGCTCTCAAGAAAAAATATACGCTAACTATTGGACACAAAGAAAACAGCTATTGTAAACGTTAAGTCATGGTAGTGGGCGCCAAGTTTTTGACAAGAGCCTCCAAGAAAAATTCCACATGATGTTATAATCAGATACACCTCAACATGATGATACCAAATGGGAAGGAAAATTGTATCACTCTAGATTAGTGTAGCCACTATCTAACAAAAACCGTAATGTTAACAAAATTACACCATGATGATACCAAATTCTTGTAGCAAGACAATGAGTTCACAGGATAAAAAAATCATCCACATTCACCAACCCAAACTGGTGGAGATACAAAGAAACCGTAACCTCCTGTGTTTCTCGCCATTTTATTTTTCCCATCAGATATGTTTTTGATTCATGTCATGGTACTTGCTGTCAAACCAAGTATTTTCTTTCACATAATCTGGAAGTTTCCTTCTCATCGTCTTCACTATCTTACTGCCTCACTACAAAAAACTAGTATGCTTAGTTGAGACTAGTATGCTTAGTTGCATTATGACAGGCAAAAACTACAAATATTTGTGTTTTTAGTTGATCAATACAATGACAAAGGTGATAGGCAAGTTTAAATTATAACAATGTAAATCTGCACAAAGAGTTCAAGGATAAATAAAGTTGTTTTGTTCCATGGTAAGAAATTAGGGTAAATCTACATATTAATTTCAGTTTATTAATTTCAAATGAGATAACAAATAGGAAGAGCAGACATACATGCAAGGAGGAATTGCTAAACACTTGCCATGTTAATAATTCATAGACTGTCAGATACTACAGCTTGCAATCTAATAATAAGGCATGTAGGCACCGCCATGGACAGAAATGCGATGACAAGCTATCAAGCATTCAACAACAGATCCAAAACAGAGCATCACATCACGTATCTCACCAGAGCCATGGCGATCACACACATACATATCCTACGGGAGGATGGAGGATGGCGAGCGGCGTTAGTTACCCCGAGGACGGCGCGGCGCAGGCGACGGCGCGCGCCGGGCGGTGAAGGCGCGGCGCAGGGCGGCGCGGCGAAGCGGAAGCGCGGGCGCAAGCGCGCGAAGGCGCTGGCGGAGGCGGAGGAGGGATTGCTCAAGGGGCGCGGGCGGACGGCGCATGGCGGGGCGGGCGACGGCGCGGGCGAGGACAAGTGGGCGCAGCGGAGGAGGGATTGCTCAAGGGCGGGCGCGGGAGGATGCACGACGGCGCTGGGCGGGCGACGGCGCGGGGCGGCAAGGCGACGGCGCGAGAGGCTGTGAGGGGGATCTCGCGAGGGAGAGGGAGAGAGGCCGAGGGAAATAGGTGAGGATGGTTTCTAATGGCGCACTACACGCCTGCGCGCCTATAGTACCATCAGTCTAATGGCGCACTCACAACGCCGGTGCGCCATTAGAATGTTGTTTTATCTACGGTAGCCATATCTACAGCCCAACCCTTTCTACAACCGAACCCACCCACTAGCCCGACCGGGTCAAGATGCAAAGACACACACCAGAGGTCCCGGGTTCGATTCCTGTGATCCCTAATATTTTTTATGCATTTTAAATGCTGTTTTTATATTTATTTGTGTTTAAATATGTTCAAACTTGTTTAAATCATAACAGTAATATTTTTTATGCATTTTAAATGCTGTTTTTTATATTTATTTGTGTTTAAATATGTTCAAACTTGTTTAAATTATAAAAGTAAAAATAGTAAAAAAATTTAAAAGTGCTCCGGTGGAGCGGGGAGGGTTATGGCGGTGGAGCTAGCGGGAGGGTGCGGGTGCGATCGAGATGGAGGGAGATCGAGATCGAGATGGAGGGGGAATCGAGATCAAGTTTCCTCATGAATTCAAAAAGTGCCCATGAAATTTAAAAATATTCATGATATCAAAAGTGCATGTATGAAATACAATCGAGCAGTGAAGATCACGATTTCAATACAATCGGTCTTAGCTAGCTATCTGCTTCACAATCTTCTTGCCCTTCTTTTTCGCAAACGGAGTTCTTTTGTGGAACGGACGTCTCTTAGGTAGGTAGGGTGGTCCTGCTTCTTCTTGTGGTGTGTGTGCTACATCATCGTCCGCCATGCGCGATGATTCGGTCACCAGATTGGTCAAGTCTTGCTCATTGGCTACTCCATCCATTCCGATGATCTTCCTTTCGCCTTCCTCACCACAAACACGACTGGCCAAGTGGGTCAGTAATGAAGAAGCATTGGTCCACTTGGGAAGCCAGTACTATGGCTTCCATTTTTTCACAGACGCTTATACTCGCCGGTCTTGGATTTGGCTTCGGTATAACCATGGTGGCAGAAATATCGTCTTCTTTTATGACGCTTTTGGCCTCATCTCGACACGGAACATCGGACCTTCTCTCCAACCAGAGCTCAGCTCCCGATCTCCTCGATCCTTCCGTAGTATCCGCCCTTGTCATACCGTGTAGGATTCCATCGCTACCCGGAGTTCGAGATAACCATCGCTTCTTCATGTCCTTGTCCCTGTGTAGAATGTGTAGTCATGGATATCGCATTTGGCATAGGTCATCGTTGTGCTCATGCCGTGACAAGGCTTAATAGTAGTTGTTCTTCCGCGGAAGAATCCTCATGTAAAGGGTACCTATTAAGCTTCGCTTGAACCAACGCTGAAACATGAGTTGTGCTCTTTGAGTATATCTCCGCCCCGCCCTCGTTGGCCTCCTGGCCATTGTACGCCTTCTCATTAAAGGTTTTGTGCTTCTACCACCCAAGGATCGACCACGCCTATGTGTTGTAGCGCGACTAGGTTTGTTTCTTTCAAAGTCGGCGAAGTCGACTTGCCGATATGCATTTTCGCGGCGATCCTCATGGCGACCCCATCCAGCCGAAGCTCCGCCGAGGTGCCCGCTGACGCGTACTCAACGGGGTTCTCGATGCCCAGATAATTCGTGGCAAGAGGAGATGCACCTTCGGTCGAAAAGCCCCGGCTATGCTTCCTCCGACGTGACATGTTGCTAACGATCCTTTGATGACACCATTCATCCTTTCGAACGCATCATGCTGTGCAGGAACGCTTACCCGAAAGGATGATATCCTCCACTATATGGACCAGCAGATGCACCATAACGTCGAAGAATGCGCGCGGAAGTACATCTCAAGCTCGCATAGTATCACCACGATCTCTTCCTCGTAGTTTTCTCAGTTGCTTCTCACGCCAATCGACTTCCGAGAGATGACGCCAAAAAGTTACATGGCCAATAGCTGCTTGCAATGGACGCGGAGCGGCCCATGATCCCAACGGATTGCAACCGAAGTATTCAAGGCTATCGCGACGTGATACTGTGGAGACTTCATCCCGCTTGAACTTCGCTTCACTGGGTCTAGGTATCTCGCTTATCTTCCCTCACAGAATCAGAAGGGAAGTTTTACTCCTAGGAGGTGTGAAAATTGCTCGATCTCCTCCTCGACTTAGAGTGAAGCACGCTGGAGGGTAGTCATTTCCGGTCTCTCTTGGCCTTTTTGCCTTTATGACGACTTCTTCTCAGGTCCCGCTTCGCCATCATCATCATCATCATCAATCATCATTAGCGGAAGCTCCCCGCCGATGCCCATTGATTTCAAGTCTGTTCCGCTTTGCCGCCCATCTTTGGTCCTCTCCGCATGTTGAGCAGGGTACCGCGCATCTCGCACACGCTCTTTCGTGATATGCATGACATCAAGGCTCAGAGGCACACGGTGGATCTTCCAAGACGGGCAAGTCCTGCAAAATGACCTCGCTTCCATACCTTCAAGAGCGCTGCCTGGCGCCTTTTCGTGATCTTCCCGCAGTGGGCGTCTTTCCAATTTTTCAACAGCTATTCTATTTCTCGCCGCTCCTCGTACACGGGCTTTGGGTTCTGTTTCACCATCGAATGTATCCTTGCGCTTCTCCACGCGTCATCGTCGCAGCCACCTTCGGCGTCCCATGAACACGGTTTTCAAGACTCGGATCTCTATCTAGTCAAGGCGACATCGTTGTGTCATCCATGCACCTTACGCGATCCGTAAAATCCGTGGACTACCTGCCCCGCGAGATATCCAGAATCGAGATAGTCGTCGCACCGCCGCGTGAGCAAGGTGGCCTCATAGGGAAATATTCTTTCCGCGGCGCCCAATGTGATGGCGGGCGCTTCCACAAAGGTCTAGCTCCTCCTTCAGCAGCCCAGATACAGTATTGATGTCGCTTCTGGTTGTTTCGCCCTTCAATTAGCATACTCATGTGAATGTATTCTTCCTCTTCATGCACAAACTGTGGGGGAAGGTTGTACATCCACACAAACACAGTGCCAAAGTGCGTGTGCTTCTCCGCTGCCAAACGGATTGACTCCATCGGTGCTCGGGCCACAGCACGATGTTCCTTGGATCCTTCCCAAATTCCCTGGTTCAAGTTCAACGCTACACTGGCTCGCATCCTTAGGGTGACTCAAAGATCTTGTCTTTTTTTATCTATCTCCTGACTATTTGCGCCATCTTCGCTTCTCTCTCTCCTATCCTATATGCTAACGCAGGAGCTTTGCTACCTTAGGGTTCATGGCACAGCATTTGAGGATGATCGAAAGTACCACAACCGATTTTCGAGGAGCTTTTCCTCTTCTTGTATCGAGGACGCCAGACAATCGGACATATGGTAGACTCGCGCGCTCATTCCGATAAATGATGCAATTGTTCATGCACACATGGTATTTCACGCGGTAAATCCAGAGGACACACGATTTTCTTTCGCCTCAAACTCGGTCGGGCACTTGTTCCCCTGGGAAGACGCTCGCGCTGCAATGACATGTTCTCGTCAAGCTATGCGCCGGTCATTTTGTGTTTTACCTTCATCTCCGCAGCCATGAGCGCATTTTCAAAGCGGTATCCTCGGCCTCGCATCCTTCATACAATGGAGTAACCGCTTCATCTCCGGGCTGATCCAAATTTTGGCTTTCTCAGGCAGCTCTTTGCTATCCGGCCGCTTGGAGAAGCAGCTCTTGAATATGAGGGTCCTGCACCCAGCCTCCATCGCCGCTCCCGCCCAGAGATTCATCTTCATGATCATGCCCTTCGCCTTGATCTTCCTCATCATCATGTAACGACATCTTCTACATGATGATCAGTGCACGCGATCACCGCTGCGGATCATGTCCTCGGAGATTCTTCGCTTTCTCTCACCACCCGCCATGGTGGTACTTTGTCTTGTCACGCTTCCTCATTTCTGTTCTGCCCAGCCATGGACGCATTTGATAGTCATCTTCATCACCTTGCCACCGATAGCTATCCATGAAACCACGCAAGAGCAGTGTGGTCCCGCACCTGCCCGAATCCGGGTCCGCAATAAGGCTCTTCAACTTGCATCTTCGACATGGACATCTTATCTGCCCTCTCTTTTGAAGCATCTCTTCCTTCATGAGCTCAAAACCTATTCACGATGCCTTCACCATCATGCGACCATGGTCGTCAAGGGTAGAGCAAAACGATATGTTAGAACCAACAAAAATTTGGCATGACCTTCCCAAAAATAGGACTAAAGAATGCATAGTGCCAAAACTCTCGCCAAACGGAAATGAATCAAAACATTCCGCAAAATATTGGCAACTATCGTGATATTTCAAATACCGCACCTTCAAACACAAACATATATGCAACACCACAAACACTTGCAACACCACAAACATACATAGATCTAGCTAGGCCACAAAAGTGCATGTGCACGTTGTTGGAGCGAGCTAGGAGGAAAAAAGTAGATCTATATCATGAAGATAGCTTTCCTTACTTACCTATCAAAACTAGGTAATTTCACCACTTAATTTTGTTGAATCTATGGTGGAAATGAGGTGAGGAGGAGGAGATGGTCAAATCTTGGATGAGGAGGTGGATGGAATGAAGTGGGGAAAGTGAGTGGGTAGGTGGGGCTGTCCAAAATATCTTGTTGGTCTCAGTTACTAATGGCGCACCCTGTCCTCATGCGCCATTAGAAACTCCTGGTTACTAATGGCGATCAGAGAGCGCGCCATTAGAAGTTTGGCAAAAAAAGAATAAAACAGTTTAGTGTAATGGCGCACTACCAACATGGTGCGCCATTAGAAGTTGTAGATAGTAATGGCGCATTGTAGGTGTCATGCGCCATTAGAATGTATGGGAAAATGGAAAAAAGAATTATACTAATGGCGACTCCATCAGCCGCGCCATTAGAGTCTTCCACTTAATGGCGATTTAGGACAGGTGCGCCATTAGTATATAGTAGTGGCGATCGCACACACGGTGCGCCATTAGAGTCAATCCTATCTATAGGCCTTTTCCTAGTAGTGATCACCCTTCCTTTCTTTTCAAATGCTTCCTCACCAATCAGCAGCTTATTCGATTCCTATTCTTATTAAACATTTGATATAGATGGTGGGAAACAATGAAGCAGATTCTTCATCTCAGAGGTTGCAATCCGATGATTTCTTTTTCGATCTCCCGCTTGTGTTTCACCTCGCACCTAAGCATCACATTCCTAGGGACAGAGACATCTCGCGCCTAAGGCAATCATAGTACTACCAGCATGGTTACATCGCTCATGGGCAAGCTTCAACTTCAAAGTCACCTCGACGGCACCAGCCAAAGGAGTAGGAACAGCAGCTGGGAAGCACCATCACCATCCATGGATGCTTTGTGAACAGCCCCTCTATTCAATACCGATACCGCCGATTCCATAGCTGATGAATCTCTTTCTTTTTCCACTCTTTCCCCATTATGCAAGACGCTTTTTCGAACAAACCTAGTAGTTATTTGTCTCCGCCGATCTTGGGTGAACTCGATGACACCGATGCTCCAAGACCAAGAGTTTTCACAGCCAAAGCTATTGAAGCTGCTCCTCCCATGAATCACAGCTTTTCGACGACCGCTTGAACACCATGGAGCAAGATAGAGAAAAACTCCTATCCCAGCTTGATCGAAATGAACCCACCCACCGGGCAGGTGCATCACCTCTTCTTTCTAGTTTCCGGCTGGCTACCCGCACTAGCCTCCGAATTCTACTCCAAAACCCGAACTTCACAGATCCAAGCCTAAACCTTCACTACTTCCATCACTTCACGAGCAGGTCTTGTTTTCAAACTTGCTTTCGGGTTAAGTGCGAAAATCAATTCAATATTCCCGCTCATTGAGGATCTATTAGATGAGCTACATGGTGCACAACTGCTTTCTAAACTTGATTTGAGATCAGGTTATCATCGATAAGAATGAGAAGAGAAGACATTCCAAAATTTTAGGACATATTTTGTCATTATGAATACTTAGTGATGCCATTTGACTCACTAATGCACCGCTACCTTCCAATCTTTAATGAATCATGTTTTTGCTCCTAAATACCTTTTGGTATTCTTTTGATGATATTCGATATATAGCAAGACCAAACAAGCTCATCTCAAGCATCTCAAGTTAGTCCTCGATATTCTAAGGCCATAAAACTATATGCTAAGATTAGCAAATGCAGCTTTCCGGCCCTCAAGTGGAGTATTTAGGCATGTTATCTAAGGATAGGGTCTATCTACGCACCCCCACAAAATAGTTGCCATCAAAGAATGGCCAAGACCTAAGACTATCACTCGCTTGAGGAGTTTTCTTGGTATGGCTGCGTAAAAGAAGATTTGTCAAGAATTATGGATAAATTCTAGGCCACTTCATGACTGTCTAAAAAAGAATCATTCCAAGGGTCGATGCTCAAATTGAGGCCTTCACAACATTGAAGAATTGTCCGTCATCGCCCCGTTATGGCTTTGCCCGATTTGACCTACCATTTACTTTTTAAACAGATGCATCAGTCAAGGTATTGGTTCTTCCTCATGCAACAAGGCAAACCAATTGCTTATTTCAAGAAACCCTTGGACCCGTAAATGCAGCTATGTCAACTTATGATAAGGAGAAGCTTTAGCTATTTGTGAATCCTTGAAGAGATGGCGCCACTACTTTCTTGGTTCCTAATTTTTATTGATCAAAACCGATCAATGAGCCTTAAATACATCACGTAACAAAAGTCTCGAGGGCATCCAAAGACAAGCTTATGTGAAAATTGCTTGAATTCAATTACAAGATTGAATACAAAAAAGAAAACAAGGTTGCAGATGCTTTGAGCGTAAGAGATTCTCTTATGATGGCAAATACACGCAGCTTACTCTTGCTTGGGCTTCAAATCAGAAACCAGCTACACTAATGATGATCATCGCAAATCTCGCTTGAGAAGCTCATCAGACGCCCAATGCAGCACCCCTTAGACTCTTTCATTCGCATTTTGAGATATAAAGGAAGAATATATGTGGGATCGATGTTGTTCTTAAACACCAAATCATTGATTCACTTCACAACTCTCCCATAGGAGGCCATTCGTGCATTGTGGCTACTTATCAAAGGGTAAAAAGCTATTTGATTGGCGCCAGCCAGAGATTGAAACTTTTCTACATGAGTGTGCAGTTTGCCAAAGAGTCAAGGGAGAGCATTGCCACTACCCCGGTCTCCTAGATCCACCGCCATTACCTACTTCGCTTGGACCGACATCTCCCGGATTTCTTTGAGGGTCTTCCCAAATCATTGGGCAAAGAAGTCATATTGTTGGTGGTGGACAAGTTCACTAAATATTCTCATTTCATTCCCTTGCTCACCCTTATACAAGATAATCAGCCTCTCATGCTTTCATGGATAATGTTTTTAAGTGGAATGGATTGCCAAAGTCAATAGTCTCTCGAGCAGAAACCGGATATTCACAGTAACATGTGGCAGGCCTTCTTCAAAGCAATCGCA
Source organism: Aegilops speltoides (assembly GCA_021437245.1). Classification (NCBI taxonomy): domain Eukaryota; kingdom Viridiplantae; phylum Streptophyta; class Magnoliopsida; order Poales; family Poaceae; genus Aegilops; species Aegilops speltoides. The sequence continues at coordinate 6,110 of JAHHZJ010005896.1, read as the reverse complement.
AGTGAAATTGAGGTTTAGCTCGCTTATCACCCACAATCGATGGGCTGCATGTAACGTGAATCGCAGTGTGGAAAATTACTATGCTGTATGGTTTTTCAGCAACCAAGGAAGTGGGCTAGTTTGGATCAAGCAAATGCCACTTGGGAGGATGCCGACTTCATCAAAGGTCTCTTTCCCAGTTCTATACAGCCCTATTCGTGGTTGGTGCCCTAATTCCAACACTTGACAATGCTTTGGGGAGGTATTGTCATATCTCAAGATTATTGTACCTAACTCTCGATTGAATTCAGAGTGCTGCCTTTACTTCATCTCGCTGTGAACGGAGCCAAGAGGCTTTGCTCATTTCTTCGCCATCACTGCTTACTTTTCCCAAAGAGCCTGGGTAGGAGCTAGACTTCGAGGTGAATATCCTCAAAGTAACCCCTCAGACGAGATGCTAACTGTCATTACTCTTCGATCCTGCTGGCTGCTTGAGTCATTCAGAACTTTATTATGTTCTTCTTTTTCTCCGCTGCAAAATGATGTGATTAAAGAAGCTCAGATTTCGGTCTCCATGGCGGAGCCAATTAGCCCTTCCTCTTTGCAGCCATTAATCCGAGTGCAAACTCTCTCAATTAAGTGTTGGAAGCAATTCCCTATCCACTCCTACCAGGGAGGGGAGCCCCAAGTATTTGTCAGTGAGCGATTCGGTGACAATATTTTTAAGTGGAATGGATTGCCAAAGTCAATAGTCTCTGATAGAAACTGGATATTCACAAGTATTTGTCCGTGAGCGATTCGGTGACAATATTCAGCAGGTTGCATACCTCTTGTCTGTCCCCCCTATCTGTCTAAGGGTCCTTGTTAAAACTCTTTCATTGAAGGCAAGACGGGTATCCATCTTATCTACGGCCCAATGGGTCATCCACATGACCAAAACAAAGGGTACGAAGCAGGAAACCGATATATCTCGCTGAAGGCGCATCCCACCGTCCTATTTATTAAGTTGCAATGGCGAGTATCTTTGGACCCCAAAGAGTTGTATGTTGGAAAATGGAGATTTGCTCGTGGCATTGGCTAAGCAGCTAGCTATTGCATTTGAAGGCTCCACGTAAAGAACCCGCAGTACTATTACGACAGTGGCTTCAATCCAGCTTTGTTAGTCGCTTGCATCTCGGTTAACAAAAATAAGCTTGAATCCTCCATTCAGAGATCAATCAGCTAAAGTTGTTAAAACAATGCCCCGTAAAAAGGTAGCAGAAGGTCGTTTCTCTTACTCTAAGTTGCACTCGTGTGCAGCCGCTTTTAGAGCTAGGCGATATTCTCCGTAAACCAAGATCGATTCTGCTCGATATGGACCATTCTATAAGTATAGTCATTTCAGTTTTCCTCAAAGGATCTCCGATCTATTGTGCAACCTTCCTTCAAACCCACCCCACACCTAATACTTCTACCCCTTATCACAGCTCCAATGCCCACAGCATCCTGCTCTAGCACAAATCTTTTATCAAATCGTGGAGAACCAACACAGGGCCTCAATTAAAGCTTGCTTGAGAACATCAAAGGATTGCTTTGGCTTGTCCACACAAATGGTACTCCTTTCTTTAACAAGTTCGTGAGAGGTCTCCTAATTATGTATATACAGATGAGTCACATCTTGACCGGAGCTATGCGGAGCACAAAAGTGAAGAGAAAGGATTTGTTCACCACTTTAAGCCAAAAGATAGAAATGAAAGCTGTTCCTATAGAATGATATTAGATCCCGCAAGTGAGCTATTTACACCAAGCTTACAAGAAGCAAAGTTGAAACGGAGCTTCCCACCACGGCATCCAACTCTTTCTTCCGTAGCAAAGGGCTTTCAACGAGATAGGTGTCGCATAATTTCACCTGTGGGTGGGGCTGGCTACGCTTGCTAGATTGGATCAAATATACGTGTCCACGCTAGGCGGAATCGCAGTTTCACTTCGCAAGCTGCCTTGCCAATGGGTAAAGCCTTTATCTATCACTTCGCCTGAGACATATTAATTACCTTTTTATCCTTGACCTTGAAAGCTCGCTTCTTCCCGAATCGAGGGAAACCGGTGCCCCGAGAGATCCGCTATTCGCAGTCTCGAGCTTGATTGCACATCTTTTCCTCGCCATACATGTGTTTTTGCACGCTTGAGACCTCCTCTTCGCTTGGCTATCCAAGGAAATATGTCTTACGAGGTGGGTTGGACAACGACGAGGAGCCTCTCGTCTATCAAGGTGAAGATGAGCATCTATCTTTCTTTTCGTGGATTTAGTGTGTGTGCTTGTTCTTAAGGGAACGTGCAAATCACCCAATCATATCAGATGGATCCAATGGGTGTGATTTTGTCTCAGATTGATCACTTACCCACGCTTATAAGAAGAAGGGCGCCATGGAAGAGTTTGGGGTCCAAAGCCACACCTTCTTTCCCCATAGGAACAGAGGTCGAGCTGCACGGCAGGCGCCGATTCAACTGACCGATGGCTCAAGATAAGTACGAGACGACTTTGAGATAGATAATTTATGTATTTTGCTATTTCAATACCTAAACCGCTGCTAACAAGAATAAGTACTTGAGAGATTGGATCTCCTCGGCGAGTCCCCCGAGAAGGTTTGAATTCTCAAGACGCCCCCATTGAAAAGAACCGAAGGTAATCAAGTCACTAACCTCATCACTATAGAAATCCCACCTTCGCTGGAAAAAGTGGGTCGATAGCCGCCCCGCCAGGGCCTTTCAGGTACATCTTAAAAGGTCACACTTCGTAATCCAAGAAGGGCGCAATAATTGCTCATTCATCGCTCGAGATACTTTCCGAGGAACTGCCGACGTAATCTAACATCCTCCATTCTTTCAAGACCTTCAGCAAGATAGAGATGTTTAAAGAACTCATCTCGTCATCCCACTCATCTCCTCCAAGGGACAACGGGATTGTCTCAAGTAGGACCTATTCAGATCTCATTTCAAATGGGCCAAAGAAACTAGGGCCACAGAGACCCCGTGTCATGAAAAGAGAAACTTTCGTAGTCACAAAACCGTATTTTATGAAATAAGTCATTAGATCCCGTGACGCTATAGCAAAGAAGTTCTCATAAGCTTTCATCATGTCGAGCTTTGGTGCACACACCGATCATCTCGCGCTCTTATATAGTTTCTAGTTTAGGAGTCCGAGCTGAAGAACAAAAGGTGGAGCTCCTCCTAGTGTTACCCTTTGCCTCGCCTTTTAGAGGCATGAGTGGTCACAACTCGACGTAGTCTAGCAGTTCTATTTGGTGCACTAATCATGATAGCAAAGTTGAAGAAGGCATTCTAGGAGCTAAAGGCGCCTCACCTGCCTCTCATTCGCTCAATGCTTAAGTACCGGTTTGCTTTTCACGCTCATTTGTTGAACTTGAAGGCCTCGGATTCAAACCAGAGAGCTTGCACGGTGAAGAAAGTACGCATTTCATACGAAGAAATGGTAGTCGGACTCCTCCGGTTTTCCATGAGGAGTAAGCATAATCCTAAAGCCGCCCAATGGGCTATATTTCTTTAGAGTACTCAAAAGTATGCTTTTGTCGGAGGGAGATTGCCTGGTCTATGTAGAATAGAGAAGCAGAAAAGAAAATAAATTGAGTAGCCAAAGGCCCTCGTGGCACAAGATGGAAGGAAGAGGAAAATGCACGTACGCAATGTATGATGATGAACGATGGAGTTAGTTCTGTGGGTTGGTTGGGGAGTAGGGCTGGGAGAAACTTGTCCTTCTTGATGGCGCAGTATATGCTTCGATCGATTCTTGTGCTCCTATGCGCGCTGTTCTTGATCACCAACAAGTTACAAAATAAGTTTATGCGCCCTATCCTTGTTCTTGTGAGTCCTTGTGAAGCTACATTGGTGATGGTTGGTGGTAGATGTGGATTACCAAATGAGCCTCGATGCTACTCTTAGGGATATTATTACTGCGTTTTTTGCTATGGTTAGTCATGATTACTGATCACCTTGAGCAGTTCTTTTGAATGTACCAATTTTATTTTTCATTTATTTGTTTCCCCCATTTGAAACAGGGCTCAAGTCGCCTCGAGATGCATTTCACACCTGACTCACCTCCCACGCCTAAAATGTCTCCTGTAAACGCTTTTCCGCTTGTCTAGTAATTCGTGAATCATGCCACTAATGCCATTCAGAGACTCTTGGCCATTTCGCTTTGCACCATATGATCCCTGCTCATCCGCCCACAACAAAACGGAATTTTTTATTTTCACTTATGTGTTCTCTCCATTTCTTGTTATATGCTGCTATAGGGCTATAGGAATACAGATTCAAACTTGATTGTATGATAAAACTGATTATTGATTCAATTCTTCTACTCGCAAAGATCTCGTTCTATTAACTTGTAACCGCTTACTAATTACAGATCGAGTGTCCCGTGATGCGGATGCTATATATATAGTTCTTCTCACGCCTAGCACAGCTACAAGCATTCCTCTAATGCGTAGACAAGACGGAGGATATCTCGATCCCGCTGAACATCTCGCTACCAACCACGGATTACCTTGTTTCCATGAAATCCATGTTTCGCACCTTGGCCCTCTACCTACGTAAATTCTGATTCCTATGGTTGAAGAAAGTACAGCGTTGTCAATTCAACCTGAAAAAGGGGAATAAGTTGACAAAGTCATTTTTGAATATTACTGGATGGATCAAAGGAAGCTATAATTCGCCTTTGATTTCTATCAAACTTATTAGATAGTAAAGCGCATAAGTATGAAATGGAATGTTTGATCGGATATGTAGGGCTCTCAAAAGAGAATCTATTTCAAGATAGTTGATTTTCGTAGCCAACTAGAACTTCGCAATGCAGATAGTTGATTGTTCCCACCAGCTTTCGTTCTTTATCTCGTCGGGCTTACTAATGCAAGGATTTACTACGATTTTCGTGTAAACCTTGGTCGATATAACGGTGAACTAGCTAAATATAGCTAGAGGAGTAATATAGCTAAATATAGCTATAGGGCATTCCACAGAGGTGAAATTCTCTCGCAAAGGTAACAAGAAGCGCAGAAAGCAAAACAAGATAAGGGTCGCTCGAGTTCCAGCACAAAACAATTCTACGTAATCGGGTATACCAAACAGCTTGATCAACAAGGCAAATGTCCACTAAACCAAATAAACGGCTCACTTAATTGTTTGAATGCGACGGCAAATGTGATCTTCCAAGAATATCTCGAGTCCAAAACCTCACCCATCTACATATATCATCATCTCATGGCAAGAACATAGCAACACCAAAATCCTACCAAAGAATCGCCGTAATGCACCCTCCTCACGACATAGCCAACCATCGACGGTGTCGACTATGATTCAGCTTGCTGTACTACTCCCTCTTTGTTCTGCTTTCATGTTTTTGGCGGTTTCGCTCTTGTGTCTCGAGTCCCAAGAAGACGGGTGGATGTTGATCCAAGAGCAAAATTGTGCTTCCTCGCTGCAGGATTTATGTATCGTACCGCGTCGTAGATACGGACGACATGGAAAAAAATCCAGGTTTATGTACCACATGATCTTTCCTTCCTTCATTCGGGTGACTTACGTGAGGTGGGCAGAGTCTTGTTCCCGAGTCGCCATAACTTTTGGGAGCACCGAGATCCTGAATAAGATGTCGCATTTAATTGGCTGAGGTGTTGGGAGCCCCAATAGAGAAGGACGATGCGAAAGGGATGATGGGAAAGTGACAAGACCGGACTTCACTCGCTTTAAAAGAGTTGTAGCCGCACGAATTCCAATTGAATGGACCCATCTCATGATACAAGTTACCTGGATTTCTTTTCTATTCCTATTTCACTGGGCAATTCTAGTTTTTGTTATGATGATCTCATGGATAGTAGTATTGAGTTCTATAAACAGATTGATAGTAGGTTTTAAGATAGCTTAGCCCTTGCTATGATTCAATTTGTATTGGAGAAGAGGGGCCAACCCTATGGGGAATGTAGCTATGTCAGTATTTCTTCCTACTAGCTACGTGCAGACCTGCTCTTAGCTACGATGCTGCTCCCTGTCTCGCCTCTTGATTTATCACCGCTTTGGTCTTTTATTGGTCATTGATTTATAGACGGAGGATAAGTACTCGGCTTGACCCTCAGATATCG
>JAHHZJ010005894.1:0-15110 GCA_021437245.1 Aegilops speltoides | reverse complement strand
CTTCGGCAGTTCAAAAAAGGCCAACCTTGGTCAAATGGATCTTCTTCCAAAACATGTCACCATCATAAATATGCATCACGCTTCACATATCACATCATAACATGCCCGCAAAAACAAGTTAGATCCCTACTTTGTTGTTGCATTTACGTTGCTACAGGCTAAGAATAATCTCAATTCAGATCAAACATCACAACGATTCCTCACTAGACTGCTGTACCTTCTCAAGGACCGGCGTACCACTTTCAACTAAAGTGAGAGGTACATTACCCATCAAGTTCTTTACAACCAGCTCATCGGAGAAACCTCTCAGAAAGGTCCATCGCAGAATGTCTCCTGCGCATCTTCACAATACCGCTGAACCAAAGTATGACATGTCGTAGGTAGATGACTTGTATCGCCCACAACTCACTTGTGTTCTACTCTGCAAAACATCAAACCATAAAAAACTAGGCTCGAACCACTTTGGGCAAACGAGTAATTTCAAAAAATTCCACGCAACGCAAGATCATGGTGATGTATAGCAACGAGAGGGCAGCGTTGTCACATACCCCTTAGACCCGGAAACGATCACAACGTAGAGAAGTAGTCGAGTTCCGCGATCCGACCGATCCCGCGCCATATTGACGCTCCGAGTTCTTACATCGCATTGTTCAATGACGCCCAGATCGATCCAATATCACGTCGAGAAGTTTCACAAGACACTCTGTAGGACGATCTTGATGTTTCACTCAAGCATGTTTCTTTTAAGCTTTCATGACTAGTTAACCGAGGTGGAATATGGTGGAGGGGCACCAGACACGTAAGGAAGAATCTAAAGATCAACTTGTGCTTCCAAGGTCCCTTGCCCTGCATATAAAGGAGCATGCAGGGGCTGCCCAAGGGAGCGGACAGGAGTCCTACTCCTCTGGAGTAGGATTCCAATCCTAGTTGACTAGATCAAGGCAAAGAGAGAGATGGGGTTTCCTTCCTAGTCCTAGTAGGACTAGGAAGGGGGAGGCGCACACAACAGGGCTGGCCCTTCCTTTCCACTAAGGCCCATCGAGGCCCATTTACCTCCGGGGTTCCAGAATCTCCTCAAAATAGAATTCGCCACGGGTAACCATTCCAACTCCAAACATAGGCTATCCAATAACAATCTTTATTCTCGACCATTCCGAGACCTCGTCATGTCCGTGATCACATCCGATCTAACTTCTTGCTCACATCAAAATACATAAACTCATATTACCGCCATCAAACCTTAAGCTGAGTGATACGGTTCGAGAACAATGTAGACATGACCTAGAACTATTCACGTCAATAACCAACAGCGGACCTGGATGCCCATATTGGTTCCTACATATTCTACGAAGATCTTTATCGGTCGATCAGCATAACAACATACGTGTTCCCTTTGTCATCGGATAGTTATTGCCCGAGATTCGATCGCCAGATCCAATACCTAGTTCAATCTCGCTTCGCAAGTCTCTTTACTGCTCCATAATACATCATCTCACAACTAACTCATTAGTTGTAGTGCTTGCAAGGCTTCAAAGGATGTGCATTACCGAGAGGGCCAGATACCTCTCCCACAATCGGAGTGACAAAACCTAATCTCAAATACGCCAACCCAACATCTCGCTTTGGAGACACCAGTAGTACTCTTTATAATCACCCAGCTACGCAGACGCTTGGTAGCACCCAAAGTGTTCCTCCAGAACGGAGTTGCATAATCTCATAGTTACAGGAACATGTATATGTCATGGATAAAAGCAAGAGCAACATACTAAACGATCGGTGCTAAGCTAAGGAATGGGTCATGTCAATCGATCATTCTACTAATGATGTGATCTTGTTAATCAAATAACAACTCCTTGTTCATGGTCGAAACATAACCATCTTTGATTAACAAGCTAGTCTAGTAGAGGCATACTAGTGACATGTTGTTTTGTCTATGCATTCACACATGTATCATGTTTCCGATTAATACAATTCTAGCATGAATGATAAACATTTATCATGAAATAAGGAAATAAATAATAACTTTATTATTGCCTCTAGGGCATATTTCTTCAAGAGCACCATCCGCTACGGATGAAACAAAAAGTAAACTCAAACGACATCCACCTCGCTAGCCTGGCTGCCGACTCAGAACCTATCCCCATCAAGAAGAAGCGTAAGAAGAACTCAAAACAAGTAACATCGCCTCGGCCAAGATCATCGATAACCTGACTCGCAATCGTTGTTAGTAATCTGGAGCCACGAGGACTCAAGAATCCCATTACCATGGGTATCAAGACTAGCAAAGCTTAAATGGGAAAGGAAGGTAAAGTGGTGAGGTTGCAGCAATGACTACATGATATGGTGGCTAACACACGCAAATAAGAGCGAAAAGAGAACAACCGAACGGTCGTGAAGTTAGCAATGATCAAGAGGTGATCCTGAACTCCTACTTACGCCAAACATAACCCAAAACCATGTTCACTTCCTGACTACCAGAAGAGACCATCACGCACACACGGCTGATGCGTTTTAATTCGATCCGTGTCAAGTTATCTACAACCGACATTAACAAATTCCCATCCGCCCATAACCACGGCATGGCTCTTGAAAGTTTATACTCGCAGGGTGTCCTAACTTAGCCCATGATAAGCTCTCGCGATCAATGAAGGATATACCTTCTCCCAGAAGACCCGATCGCCTCGAATCCTTGTACAAGACATTTCACAATGGTAAAACAAGACCGCAAGACCGCCTGATGACGACATCCCGATAGGAGCTGCACATATCTCGCTCGTGGAAACACCGGATGAGACAAAGACGAGTAAACCAGACTCGAGTGCTCTCGAGGGGCCTCAGAGGCGGCTCGTTCGACCAACACTTAGAGAAGAACTAGCCCGGGGCTAAATAAAGATGACCCTTGGCTAATTACTCCCAAGGAAAAGTAGGTAGTGGTGAGGCAAATGGTAAAACCAAGGTTGGGCCTTGCCGAGGAGTTTTATTCAAAGCTAACTATAAAGGGGTCCCATAATCACCCAACCGCAGAAGGAACGCAAAACCGGAACATAACGCTGGTATGACGGAAAACTAGGGCGACAAGAGTGGAACAAAACACTGTATAAGGCCGAGCCTTCCACCCTTACCAAATATATAGACGATTAATAATATAAGAGATATTGTGATATCCCAACATAATCTTGTCCATCATGGGCAATCTTCAACTTCACCGCAACTAACAACGCTATAAGAGGGCTGAGCAAAGCGGTAACATAGCCAAACAACAGTTTGCTTGGAAGGGTGACAAGGTTAGAGGCTGACATGGCAATTTGGGAGGCTTGAAGAGCAAGCGATAGGTAGCGCAGCAAAGCGATAGAACGAAGCAACTAGCATATCAATGATAGTAATGAGATCCAAGGTGATGGTCATCCTGCCTGAAATCCCACAAGGAATAAGAACGAGTCCATGAAGAAGATGAAGCCACAAAGACTAACCACATCGAGATTTAACGCATCCTCACGGCCAAGAACGAAACGGAACTATCGAGAAGAAGCACACAACATGGTAAACACACCACACATGACAAGGCATGATGGTCAACCAAGTATGATGCATGACAAGGCTACATGAAGCTACTTATGGCAAAAGATGATGCATACAAGAACAACACATCAAAGCAAGTTTAAATGAGGCCGAAACAACATATAACAATTCCGTAAGTCCTCATATGCAAATTTAGAAATTGGTCCAGAACTGAATAAACCTTATGTTCAAGTTGTTAAACATCAAGTTAATATGCACCAAGATGATCTACACGAAATTCTAGTCAAGTTACCTATAAAGTTCATTTAATTCGAGCTACGCTAGAAGATATGAGTAAAACAAGTTAAACATGGCATTGATGCAAAATGTATACAAACATCAAGCAAACACCTCAAATCAAGGATGCAACATGATAATATGAAACCACATGCAATTCTAAGCAAGTTTCATATAGAGCACACTCAAAACGGAGCAACGGTTCAACACATACACTCTATACAAGTTTAAAGGACAAGCTGTCCAAAACAGCAACTAGGCATATTGCAAGCATCAAAACAACATGCTACAGACCACAACATAAGAACAAAAGGCATGCGTGATGTACAGTAAAGCATTACAAAACATGAACATTGAGCTATCTCCGAAATCACTAGAACATGCTCAAAAGGACATGGCAAGATTGCAAATAATAATGTTACTGATTTAAGGTAAATAACATCAAAGTTGCAATGTTTAGAGCTATCAAACAACATGTTACAGAACTTATAATGGCAAACAAAGGCATGGTAGAATCTACTAATCACAGAGAACAAAAGTCCTCATCGACCATGAGCCAAAAGGGCAAGTAAAATATGATGGCACCCATGTAAACATAGCAAGTTATATGATGATTCATACATGGCAGAACAAATACAGTAGGCATGTTGGTGAGCTTGAACCACTCACCACAGAAAGCAATACATGGCATGGCAAGGCAACCAACAGTAAGAGGACATGTTTATGGAGCTAAGCATGGCAATAGCAAGTTCATAGGGTCCATGGATCACTAGCAACACACATGGCAAACCGAACTTAATGTTAATAGACCGACAACAACATTATTTAGTAGTTTTGAGAGCAAGATTACAATAAGCTACAAGAGTCTATAAATGCAAACTGGGCATGAATCGATAGAGCATGACATGTATAACAAAAACATCCTTAGTGAACATCTCCAGATTATGCATAGAATGACTTGTAGCAAAGAGTTTACATAGCAACATGATATAACAGTAATCGACTAGCAAAACAAAGAACAAAGAGTACCCTACTACAAGATCGATGCACTCAAGACAAGACTCACAAAAATACATGGATGGCACCACTGTGAAGATGGCATGACATAGTTCAAAACACATGTAGGGCTCAAGCTCATAGGATGCACACATCAAATGCAACAAAAATGACAAATCATCAAGTTATAACAGCTCAAAGAGATAACATCATATAGCACTCTTGTGATGATGATTAGGCATCAAGATGGCATCAAACAAACATGGAACAATGGAATGAAATGTATGGCATCTCACAACAAACATTTGACATATTACACGATGAAACGGAGCAGATGCATGGAGATATGATGCATGAACATGGCATAAAATGTTACAGAGAAAGGACTTGGTGATATATTACCTCCTGATCTAGGGTCGACTTTGGCACGAAGTCGAGGGGTCGGATCTCGCCTGGAGAGCTCACGAGTGGAGGGGAGGTGCGATTGAGGGAAGCGCCTGGAGGTCGGCCGCTGGATCGGCTGAGGAGGCGGGCTGCCAGTGGAAGAAGGCGAGGGGCGCCAGATCCCAGTGGCAGAGGGCTGAGGAGCGCGGAGCTCAGGCGAGGAGCAAGGTCATGGTCGGCGCGCTGGGCAGAGCGGGCGGCGCGGGATGCGGAGGCGCGCTGCACGAGGCGGCGCGCGAGGCGGCGCGCGGGCGCGGGCGCCAGGCAGAGATGTGGCGGGAGGGCTCTCCCGGTTTCGGGCGCTGGCGGCTGGCGGCGGGGCGCCACGTGGCGGTCCTCGGCTGGTTGGCAAGGCGCGGACGGACCGCCGGGCGGACGTGTCCGGGAGGAAGAAGGAGGCTAGGGTTTCGGGAATTCATCCGTGAATTTCGGGGGAGAGGGCATATTTATAGATAGAGGGAGCTAGGAGAGTCCAAATGAGGAGCGGTTATCGCCCACACGATCGTGATCGAACGGTGGAGAGCATGGAGGCGGTTTGGATGGTTTTTGGGCCACTTTGGAGAGGTGTTGGGCTGCAAAGAGAAGGAGGCTTTTACGGTTCCTCAGCTTAACTCGCTGAGTATCAAACCACTCCAAATGGAACGAACTTTACAAAGGGTTCACCGGTGAGGTACTAAGGCCGCTACAAACCTCGCCATTCCAAGAAAGTTTAACACCCGCACACGAAAAGGGACAAGAAGGGGACGCCGGGTGACATAGGAGTGCCGGATTGCAAAACGGACAACGGGGAAAATGCTTGGATGCATGAGACGAACACGTATGCAAATGCGATGCACGTGACGACATGATATGAAATGCATATGATGACATGGCAAAGTGCAACACGCAAGCAAATGACATGGCAACGACGGTGAATAATCGCGACACCGCGCAACTAATCCGTGGTGTTACGAATCTTCCTCCATTTAGACTTATTATCCTTTTTCAATAGTTCAGCCATTGGTTTTGCCGCTTGGAAAAATTCTCAATGAATCTTCGATAATATCCGCGAGTCCAAGGAAATCGGATCTCGCCAACCGGCGGGTGCCAACCATTCAATGACCGACTAAACCTTGCCGGGTCCACCGCTATACCTTCTCCGATATAACATGCCCAAGAAATCCAACCTCCTTCAACCAAAATTTGCACTTGCTGAACTTGGCGATAACTCGGTGTTCTCGAAGTTTCGAGAACTTATCGCAATGCTCCTTGTGCTCCTCTTCATTCTTCGAGTATACCATAATATCATCTATAAACACCACAACAAACTTGTCCAAATACTCCATGAACACTTTGTTCATCATACTCATGAAATAGGCAGGGCGCTATGTCACCAAACGACATGACCGTGATACTCAGATAATCCATACCGTAGTGAACGTTGTCTTGGTATATCCTTCTGATCTTCAACCGATGAGTATCCTCGATCAAGATCAATCTTCAAAACACATTAGCTCCTTGCGCTGATCAAACAGATCATTGATCATCGGTAGTGGATACTTGTTCTAATGGTTACTTCGCTCAAGGCTCGATAATCAACAACCATCCTTAGGATTTATCCTTCTTCTCCACCAAGAGTACCGAGCTCCCTGTGGTGATGAACTCCTTCAATATAACCTTTCTCCAACAACTCCTTGATCGCTTCTTAATTTCTCCGATCATTTGGGCATCCGATAGGGTCTCTTGGATATGGGCCCTGACTGCAATAGCTCTATCAAAACTCAACGCCTCGATCCGTGGCATGCCCGGTAACTATTCCGAAAACATCCGCAATCCTTTACTATAGGCACTTCCTCCTACACAACCCCGTGAGGGCATTCACTTGGGTCCTCCTAGGCACATGCCTAGATACGATTTAATCTTTTTTCCTCCCGGTGGTGAGATAAATTGACTTACTAGCATAGTCAATACTTCCTCCATGCTTTGTCATCCATCCATACCTAATATCACATCCAACTTTGTGACTCCAAGATAATTAGGTCGACGGAAAAACATGCGCCCCAATGGTTAGGTATCGTCTGCACCATCGGCTAGCTATATACTCGCTCCAAAGTAGCTCACTAAAAGAGGGTCATCGTGGTTTGGGTTGGTAGGTTAAACTTATCCACTAATCCCTTGATATGTATGAATGCGATGCACCAAGATCAAAAGAATAAGAGCGGTAAATGACTTAACCAAAACTTACCTATTACAGGTCCTACGTTTCTTCAACCTCCTCCACGTTAACGTGGTTCACTTGTCCTTTGTTGAATGGATTAGGCTTTTCTATAGTAAGTGCATCTAGTGCCACCCCTAGTTGTTTTTGGAGTATTGACGACAAATTTGGTTGAGGGACTAATGCTTGAGAGAATTGCAGATAACACGTAGTGTCCTCATTGATTCGGTTTACCTACCAGATATGACCCCTAAAAATGTATGAAGACATTGATGACAATGGTGGTATGTGAAGATATACATATTGAAGACTATGACATGAGAAGACATTGAGTGAAGACTATGGAGACCAAAGATCTGTGGTCGCTTTTGTTGTTTCCTTTTTCTTCTTGTTGAGTCATAGGAACCACCGCATCATAAGGGGGTCCAAGTGAACAAAGTCGTAATGATTGAAGTGATGCTCAACCTGAATCCTATGTCTTCGAAATAAGACAATGAGAGCAAATCTTATCCAGAGTGGATGAGTCGCCTTTGCTTGTAGCCCAAGTAAAGTTGCGGTATGTTTGAAATCACGCTGGAACACGGTCGCCTCCTTAGTGACCAGTGGTCATTTCAAACATATCAGTCGGGTTGCCTAGTGGCTATAAATAGCCCACCCCTACACCATAAATTGGTGGTGCTCAGAGTTAGTGCACGGCTTTTGTCGCTTGAGAGCAACCCACCTGAAGCCTTTGAGAGAGAAATCCTTGCAGGACAAAGCCCAAACACCCTGAGCCAAAGAGTGTTAGGCATCACGAAGTCTTTCTGCTCAGATGACTCAAGACTTATTACACTTGAGGACGTGAATCCTCCACCAAGTTAGGCGCTGCTCGAGCATCCAAGAGTCATTAGGATCGCCGTGAACAAAGTCTGTGAAGGTTCGAAGTCTACCTTGAGGACTTACCAGAGTGATTGGGCGAGGACCTGTGTCCTTAGCTCAAGGGGAATAGGTGAAGACGCGGTCTTCGAAAGGAATCTCAGCCTCCCTAACGACGCATAGCTTGTCACAAAGAATCGAACTGGTCCAACAAACTCGTGGTCTTCAACAAGTGACGGTTCTATCCTCTCCCTCCCTTTACTTAGAGTTTGTCTTCGTGAAGTCATTGCTATTTGTCATACCTCGCTTGACTTCATTGCTTGACTACTATCGTTGGTTGGCTTCATAATATCTTCCATCCCGATCCTTACTACTAAGTTGCTATTAGTCTTTGTACTTTCACATTATTGCATACTTGACTATGGTTTGCTTGTTGTAGTTTATCTTCCCAGATATCAATTAGGTCATTTCTATTGTTTGTCTTGAAACTTCCACGCTTTTGAAGACTTTCATAAAATCACCTATTCACCCCTCTAGTCGATAACTAGCACTCTCAATTGGTATCGCAGCAAGGTACCCTTGTTCGGTGATTCGCTTAACCACCGGAGTTTTAGCTATGTCGATCGCAGGATAATCAAAGTCTCCGCCATTTGCCCCGGTTCGATGGAACCGATTATCCCTATCGAAGAATAAGATGCATGCATCTTGAAGCCATTGATGTCAACCTCGTATGTCGCCCGTAACGGTGTTTCAAATCGTGAAGGTGTCACCCTCGCGATGTCAAGTTCATTCAACGACTCTACCGCCAAGAACATCATCTCGTGGTCATCTCGACCAAAGGACGATGGCTGTGTGAGTGCTCGAAACGCCGGTTAGTCTGGGACGGCTATCCAAGGTCAACGAGCCTCAAACCTCAGAGATCAAGGATCGTTCTTCGCAACTCTTCAACCGCTTCAAGAGAAACGACAATGAAAATGTCCACCACGCTTGATTGCTTCATCGACATCACAAATGAGCTTCAGGTTTCGCGCCACCGAGATTACCAAGCATGAAATCGCCAAGACACTACGAGATCACTTGACACTCCTTTGACACCCTTGCCTCATGATACAAGAACGCTCGACTTCAAGACACTCGATCCGTCGATATACTTGAGAGGCTTAACACACATGAGTTCCACCTTTCGAGAAAATAGATATCTATGGTCCAAACTATGGCCGAACTCGCTTTGAAGGCAAAAGTTGTCTCCTCATCCAAGAAGAATCGATCGCAGCTCGATGATCCTGAAGACATTGGAAAGGAACTTGCTATGCTTGTGAAGAAGTTCCAGAAGTTCACTAAGAAGAAGGGCTTTATAAAGTCTTCACGATCTAGCTCAAGAAATGATGAAGCTTCCACTCATGACTACAAGAAGAGAACATGTCACAAGTGCAAGAAACCCGACACTATATCTTGAGTGTCCACAAGGGGACAATGAGAAGAAGAAGAAGAAGAGCAAGGAATATGATTCTGATGACAAGAAGAAGAAGAAATCTTCAAAGTCTTCTTCCAAGTCCTCATCAAAGTCTTCATCTCATAAGAAGAGCTCATCCGCAAGGCTCGTGGCTTTTGTTGGCAAGGAGATGGATTCAGAGGAGGAGTCTCTCGAGGAGGCGAGGTGGAGTCTCAAGAGGAGTCCGACTTCAAGGCAGAAACCGCTTTAGCCACACTCTATGTTGCCAAGTCCATCTTCAACATCAAGACAATGACTTTCACACCAACACAAGCTGATGACAAGGACGACCGCCCCACCTATCGCTTCATGGCACGGGTGCCAAGGTAAAATCACGGATGCTTACTTTCAAACATCAAGTGAAGATGACTGATTGTGAATCCAAACCCAGCTACAAAACACTTGCTAAAATTGCAACGAACAACAAAAGCTATGGAACATACTCAAAACTGTTAGACAAAAGCGATGACCTGTTGATGGAAATGACATGTTCAACCCTTAGTGAAGACATAAAAAATCTTCATGCTAAGTACCAAGAACTTGAAAGTCGCATGAAATGCTCTCAACCACTCATGAAAAGCTCTCCTATGATTATCTTCAAAGGAAGCAAGAGCTTGAGAAATTGAGAGCGGCTCATAAGATCTTCAAAAGAGAATGAGTCACTTCAAGACTCAATGATCAGTCCCGCCAGATGGATTTGAACCACCATGTCTAAAATGCCTTGAGCGTGATAACGCTACTCTCAGTCAATGTTCCATCGTGCTACTATTGCATTGTCTTCAACTACCGATGTGGTAACTAACCCTCCGCAGAGGATACCACTACTATTGCCGATGAAAATGCTAGGTTGAAGACATTGCTTGAAACAGGATGTATAAAGTTCAAAAGGACATCGACACTTTATGATGTCCTCAAAAGCGATTCTAACCAAACCCTAGGAAAGAGGGTGTTAAAAGAGAGGAAAATGAATGTTGATGGTTCTACGAAGCCCGAAAGCAGATCCCAAACCACATGGGTTGTCAGAAGGGACCTTCAAAGGATCCATCCACCTTATCCGGCTTTACCTGCTAATCCTATTATCATTGATGAATCCCTTGATGCAAACTATAAGCTGTTCAAGAATCGTAATGGTGAAGTGTTTGCGTATATTGGTACTAATCGCAGAATGGACCACCTATGAAGAAGATCCGGTTCCCAAAAGCTGTCTTGAGAATCTTCCAAGGAATGTGATCATGACACCACCGAAGAAGACAAACCCTAGACCTAAGGCGCCATATGGTCCAAAGGATTCATACGACATGAGGACTACCGAGTCACCCTAACACCAATGTTTTGCAGGAAACCGTACTCAAACTTATGAATATGAGCTGTGTCTTCAAACCGCTATGTTCATAGAACTAAGAACTTTCTCGCTATTCATATGAGTATCATTCATCTCCCGAAGGCTATTTGCTAGGGCTCCAAAGTCAAGTTCTGATGATGCACTTAGACTCATTGTTTCTAAGCCACCTCAAGATGTGGGTGGTTAAGAAGAATTAACTTTCGCAGGAAGGGTCTCCATTGAAAATCAAAGGCGCTCGATGCTATTGTCTGGGGACCTAAAACATCTTGTAGGGCGCAAGATCAAATGCCCAAATGGTCTCACTATGTATTTTGTTCCCTAATAGTTTGCTATTCATCCTATCAGCCTAATCTTGATCTCGAGCTCAATAATCCTCTTGCCACAAATGTTTATGCTTCACAATACTCTTGGTGAAGCCTATCCCTAATCTGCATCAGAGGGTATGACACCTCATGCTTCGAATGGATTATGGACAGCGGATGCACTAATCATATGAATGGTGATCAAAGTCTTCATGGACTCAACCTTACGCCCATCGTACAAGAGTCACATCACATTTGAGTACACGGTAAAAGCAAGGTATTGGGTCTAGGTAGAGTTGCAATCTCAAAGGATCAACACATGGATAAGTGATGCTTGTTGAACCCTTGGTTTCAACTTAATGTTCCCTCGATGCTTTGTGACTTGAACATGATTGTGCTATTCGAAAATATCGCTGTTTGTACTAATGAAATCGACAAGTCTCTAGTCTTTGAAGGGTATCGAAAGATGATCTATACATGGTAGATTTCTCAAAGAGGTCCACAACTTGTCAGATGTCTTCTTGCAAAAGCTCTGAACGTCGGCTCGCATCGAGGTCAGCATGTCGGCATGAGGAACTTACACACACTCGCCAAGAAGAAGCATGTCATAGGCATCGAGGGTGTCAAGTTCAAGAAGGATCATTTGTGTGGTGCCTCAAGCCGAAAGATGACTAGGCAAAGCACCCTCAAGACAATCATGACGACATCTCAACCCTTCGAGCTGTACATGGACTTATTTGGACCTACTCACTACTCTACCCTCACAACAACTGCTTGTCTCTATGGCTTCGCCATTGTTGATGACTACTCAAGATATACATGGGTGCAATAATTTCTACAAGACCAAGTGCAAGATGTCTTCAGACGCTTCGCCAATCGAGCCATGAACAATTATGGCCAAGATCAAGCATATGAGAAATGACAATGGCACTAAGTTCAAGAACACCGGACTTGATCTTTATCCGATACAATGGGAATCACTCATGAGTTCTTCGCCCATACACACCTCAAAGAAATGGCATCATAGAGCGAAGAACAAACCCTCATTGAGATGGCTCGAACGATGCTCGACGAGTACAAGACACCAAGAAAGTTCTCGCCTCGGGCTATTGATACAAAGATGTCACATCATCAACTATGTTTACATCCATAAGCTTCAACAAACATCCTATGAGCTCCATGCAAGAAGCCAAATGTCACTACTTCAAAGTATTTGAGCTAGGTGCGGATCAAGGATCCCCATCACAAGTCAAAATTTGCACCTAAAGCTCATGAAGGCTCCATGCTCTACCGGAAAGGACTCGACTCTACGTAGTCTTCAACCTCTATCTCTACAAAATCGCCGAAACTGGGATGTGCGATTTGATGAAACCAATGGTTCACGAAGAGAGCTCCTGCCAAGTACACTAGACGAAGCTCCCAATGAATCTATCAAGTGATGGGAACTCGGTGAAATCATGCCTTCAAGCACAAACAAGAGGAACTTATCATTTCGCACCTAACCAACTCAAGACAATGCTCGATCAAGACAATCCTCCCAATGATGAAATGATCAAGAGCAAGGTCTTTGTCCGCCATCCTCAAGTTGCAAATGAAGTACAAATTGAGAAGATAATTGATAGCATCAATGCACCCGTCCACTTACTCGCCAAGAGCAACACAGCTTAGCAAATTTCAGGCACTTTTTTTGTGTCAATATCGTAACCCAAGAAAGTTGTCAAGCCTTTATGGAACCCGAATGGATACAAGCTATGCAAGAAGAACTTCAACAGCTCAAGCCGAGCAATGTTTGGGAACTTGTCAAGGCCCCGACCTCGCAAGCATAACATTATTGGCACAAAATGGATATATCAAACAAGCAAGATGAGCATGGTCAAGTCGTAAACAAAGCATGTCTTGTGGCTCAAGGATATACTCAAGTTCAAGGAATTGACTTCATGAAACATTTGCTCCGTGGCTAGGCTTGAAGCTATTCGAACCGCTAGCCTATGCTAACCACCACAACATCTTGCTATATCAAATGGATGTGAAGAGTGCATTTCAACCAAGATTGAAGAAGAAGTATACGGCCCTTCAACCACCGGCTTTGAAGATCCAAAACATCCCGAATGGTGTACAAGCTAAAAAGCAATCAGATGGCCTCAAACAAGATCCTAGCGCTTGGTATGATACGATCAAACACTTCTTGAGAGCAAAAGCTTCAAACTCGATCCTCGATCCCACACTCTTCACGAAGACATATGATGGTGAACCTTGTGTGCTAAATATATGTGGATGACATTATCTTCTACCGCACCAACCGTAAGTATAGTGATGAGTTTGGATACATGATGCAAGAGCAATATCGATGTCCATGATGGGTGAGTCAAGTTCTTCCTTGGTCTTCAAATTCACAAGAAAGGAATGGCATCTTCATATCTCAAGAAAAATACCTCAAAGATTGTCTAAAGAAGTTTGGAATGCAAGATTGCAAAGGTTACACGACGCCAATGCTCGCTAAACACCATCCGGGTCCCGACGACAATGGTAAAGAGTTCGATCAAAAGGTATACCGCCCATGATTGGTTCCTTTACCTATGTGCATCTAGGCCGATATTATGCTTAGTGTTTGCATTGTGCTCGATTCAAGCGGCACTAAAGGAATCGCATCACGTCGAAGTTAATTCTTCGATATTTGGCTTACACCCCAACACTCGGATTATGGTATCCAAAGGGCTCAAAATTTGATCTGGTTGATTTCGATGTCGATTATGCGGGACAAGGTGGATCGCAAGTCTACATCGCACATGTCACTTTCTAGGACGATCACTTGTCTGTTGGTCTTCAAAGAAGCGTAACTGTATCACTCTCAACCGCTGAATCAATACATTGTTGCTGGATTCTGCAGCCATTTATGGATGAAGCAAACCTCAAGGACTATGGCATCAATCAAACAAGTAATTTCTTCATGACAACGAAGCGCCATCAAGATTGCCAACAATCCATCCAAAGACTCAAGACAAAGCACATTGAAATTGCCATCACTTTCTCGTAGATCTGTCTTGAAGAAAGATATTGACATCATTCACGCCAACATCAAGAGCAACGATATCTTCACAAAGCCCTTGATGAGAAAAGGTTTTGCAAGTTACGGTGAGCTAAATATCTTGGAATCCTCAAATGTCCCGTGATCGTCACACATCCTAACACTTATGCATGTTGATGACTTAGATGTGCAACACACGGTAAAGTATATCTTCAATCAATGAAGACTTACATTCCGAAAGTGTGAATACATTAACGTGAATTTGACTTCGAGCGCCAATAATTGTGCACCGGTTCCGGCTTAATACTTCCTATACGGGTAACGCCACCACCAAATTTCTCTCGCTTGAAGTGTTTCACCATGGCTAATTTTGCTATGTCTTCGATTTGGTTTGTCTTCAATTTCAACTTATCTTCATGATTTTCTTCACTATGTTGATTTGATTGCTTTTCGATATACATACTAGTGTTCTCATTCTCTACAAAGATTCACTTATAGCTATGTCTTCCTAGTTGAATCTTTTGAACTAAGTGAATGTGATCGACCCAATCTCTATGCTTTCTATCTCAAACTCTATCCGTCCTCAATCATATGCATTCTATTGAATGCCAATGTTTCTTTTGCATTTGTCCAGAAGACAGAGACAAACATTAAGTCTATTTTAA
>JAHHZJ010005892.1:0-15194 GCA_021437245.1 Aegilops speltoides | reverse complement strand
TTTGCTACTATCCATTGAACCTCAATGGGAGCCGGACATAGATTCAAATGGAAGGACGCAGATGTGGTGAGAATCCAAGAAACACATGCCGCCCTTGTGTCAAGTTAATGGAATCCAAACACTAGAAAAGAGTCTGATTTGAAATATTCCAGCCATTGCATGGGAGTAAAAAGAAAGCACATAAAAACCATATTGTGAGAGTGGAATTGACCAAGAACCGTTGTCAGGCTAAACCGGTGGATCTCGGGTTGGGGTCCGATCCGTAGCCTTGGCACGATGGTAATAGGAGGCGGGTGTTTACTCAGACCGACCTCTCAACGAGGTAAAACTTACATCATGTTTTGATTATATTGATGTGATGGGGTACAAACCATGTGATCTACCATGAGATTGCGGTATGAATTATGTCTCAACATGAGATGATCCATCTTCTATTCTAGCCTTGGCTTATAAAGAGTACCGAGGCCTAAGATAACATGAGTCCTATTAGGCTACGCCACTTGAGAGGAGTCATTGTCTTGTATGCCAAGTCTTGTAGAATGTCCTTGGCCCACGGGCCCAAGTGTCAAGGAAATATGCCCTAGAGGCAAAATAAATTATTATTTATTTCCTTATTTCATGATAAATGTTTATTATTCATGCTAGAATTGTATTAACCGAAACATGATACATGTGTGAATACATACAAACATAACGTCACTAGTATGCCTCTACTTGACTAGCTCATTAATCAAAGATGGTTATGTTTCCTAACCATAGACATTTGTTGTCATTTGATTAACGGATCACATCATTAGGAGAATGATGTGATTGACATGACCCATTCCGTTAGCCTAGCACTTGATCATTTAGTATTTGCTATTGCTTTCTTCATGACTTATACATGTTGTCAGTATGAGATTATGCAACCCTTTCGGAGGAACACTTTGGGTGCTACCAAACGCCATACTACGTGTTCCAATGGTACATGTTGGGTTCGGATTTTAGATTAGGTTTTGTCATCCGATTTGGAGAGGTATTCGGCCCTCTCGGTAATGCACATCACTATAAGCCTTGCAAGCAATGTGACTAATGAGTTAGGGATGATGCATTACGATCTAGTAAAGAGACTTGCCGAACAAGATTGAACTAGGTATTGATACCGACGATCGAATCTCGCAAGTAACATACCGATGACAAAGGAACAACGATGTTGTTATGCTTTGATCGATAAAGATCTTCAGAATATGTAGGAGCCAATATGAGCATCCGGTTCCGCTATTGGTTATTGACCGAGAATAGTTCTAGGTCATGTCCATAGTTCTCGAACCCGTAGGGTCCGGACGCTTAAGGTTTCCGGGATGCTTTATTATGAGTTTATGAGTTTTGATGTACCGGGAGTCGAGTCCCAATGAGATCGGGAATGACGAGGAGTCTCAAAATGGTCGAGACGAAAGATCGATATATTGACGATCAGATTGAGTTCGGAAAGGTTCCAGTGATTCGTATTTTTGAGTACCGGGAGTCACGGAATGGGGAAAAGTATATGGGCCTTATTGGGTTTAGGGAGGAAGAGGGGCCGCTTCCATTGACTAGTCCGATTGACTAGGGAGGGGCCCTCCTTCCTTCTTTCCTCTTCCCCTTCCTTGTCTCCTACCCTACTACTTGGAAGGACCCTAGTTGGACTAGGAAAGGGGAATCCTACCCTGGGGAGTAGGACACCCCTAGGGCACCCTCCCCCTTCGCCCCCTCCTCCTTGCCCTTTATATACAAGGGGGCACCCCATGATACAAGTTGATCACGGATTGTTCCAGCCGCAGGGCCCCCTCCACCATATTCCACCTCTCATATCGTCGCTGAGTTTAGGCGGCCCCCCGGAGAAATCATCATCGCCACCACACCGCAGGCGACGGAACTCGCCCCGACGCCTTTTGGATCGGAGCCGGATCGCCATCGAGCTGAACGGTTGAACCGGAGGTGCCGACGCTCGGTACTTGATCTCGGATCGTGAAGACGAACTACATCAACCGCTTGTCATAACGCCCGCCACGGCCCACGAGGGACGGGGACAATACTCTCCCCGCTATGCCATCACCATGATCTTGCGTGGTAGGGAATTTTTTGAAATTACACGCCCCCAACAAAGGGCATCCGGAGTAGGTTTTTGGCGTTGACACAGTAGAACACAAGTGATTTGTAGAATAAGTCATACCCACCAAAGATGTCATACTTTGGTTCGGTTTGTTGGATGAAGCGCCGGACCGACATTACGCAGACGCTTACGCGAGACTGGTTTTACCGTTTTGCACATAGGTGACTATCGTGTCTTTTTTCCAACTTTAGTTGAACCGGTGTATGCCTTTGCAAGGTTAAAACAGCACCAACTTGACGAAATCGTGGTTTTGATGCGAGGTTTAACGGTTCTTGCTAAGCCCGTAGCGCCACGAAAATTTGCAACAACAAAGTAGAGGACGCCAACTTGTTTTTGGGGCAGTTGTGATGTGATATGGTCAAGACGGATGCTATATTTTATTGTATGAGATGATCATGTTTTGTAACCGGTTATCGGAACCGCCAGAGCCATATGGTTGTCGCTTATTGTATGAAATGCAACGCTTCGAATTGCTTTACTTTATCACTAAGCGGTAGGATATGAGAAGCAATAGATGGCGAACAAACGATACGATGGAGATCAAGGTGTTACGGTGATGATGGTGATCACGATGGTGCTTGAGATGGAGATCACAAGCACAAGATGATGATGACCATATCATATCACTTATATTGATTGCATGTTATGTTTATCCTTTATGCATCTTATCTTGCTTTGATTGACGGTAGCATTTTAAGATGATCTCTCGCTAATTATCAAGAAGTGTTCTCCCGAGTATGCACCCATAAAGTTCTTCGTGGGAGAACCACGGATCATCGGGGTGATAGGCTCTACGTTCAAATACAACGGTGCAAAACAGGCAACCGAATACCGTTAAACTTGAAGCCTAGATATACGATATGGCCTCGAACACGGAGACCGAAATGTCGAACGTGAATCATATAGTAGATATGATCAACATAGTGATGTTCACCATTGAAACTACTCCATCTCACGTGATGATCCAATGGTTTAGTTGATTTGGATCACGAATCACTTAGATGACTAGAGAGATGTCTGCTAAGTGGGAGTTCTTAAGTAATATGATTAATTGAACTTATATTTATCATGAACTTAGTCCCGTAGTATGTTGGGGAACGAGTAATTTCAAAATTTTCCTACGCACACGCAAGATCATGGTGATGCATAGCAACGAGGGGAGAGTGTTGTCTACGCACTCTCAGAGACCCGGCGAAGCGATCACAACGTAGAGGAAGTAGTCGACGCTCTCCTCGCGATCCGACCGATCCCGGCGCCACATTCGACGCCCGAGTTCTTGACACACGACAGCTCGATGACGCCCTCAGATCTCGATCCAGCCGAGTGTCGAGGAGAGTTCCACAAGACGACGGCGCAGGACGATCTTGATGTTTCACTCGCGCAGGGCTTCGCTTAAGCTTCATGACGGTATGACCGAGGTGGAATATGGTGGAGGGGGCACCGACACGGCTAAGGAACGATCCGAGATCAAACTTGTGTGTTCTAGGGTGCCCCCCCCCAGATATAAAGGAGGGAGGGGAGGCCGGCCGCCCTAGAGGAGGCGCTGCCGAGGAGTCCTACTCCCACCGAGTAGGACTCCCCTTCCTAGTTGGAATAGGATTGGGGAGGGGAGAGGAAAGGGCGGCCGCCTCCTTGTCCTATTCGGACTGGGGGAGGCGCGGCCACCTCCGGCCGGCCCCTCCTCTTCTCCTCGAGGCCCACCGAGGCCCATTTACCTCTCGGGGTTCCGTAACCTCCCAGATTCCCAGAATTCTGCTTTCACCCGAACCATTCCAACTCCAAATATAGGCTTCCAATATATCAATCTTTATGTCTCGACCATTCCGAGACTCTCGTCATGTCCGTGATCACATCCGGACTCAACTTCTTCGTACATCAAAATACATAAACTCATAATAACCGCCATCGAAACCTTTGCTGCATGGACTCTACGGTTCGAGAACAATGTAGACATGACCGAGACACTATTCCGGTCAATAACCAATAGCGGACCTGATGCCCATATTGGTTCCTACATATTCTACGAAGATCTTTATCGGTCGATCAAGATAACAACATACGTTGTTCCCTTTGTCATCGGTATGTTACTTGCCCGAGATTCGATCGCTTCGTATCCAATACCTAGTTCAATCTCGCACGCAAGTCTCTTTACTCGCTCCGAATACATCATCTCACAACTAACTCATTAGTTGTAGTGCTTGCAAGGCTTCAGTGATGTGCATTACCGAGAGGGCCCAGAGATACCTCTCCACAATCGGAGTGACAAAACCTAATCTCAAATACGCCAACCCAACATCCGCCTTTGAGACACCTGTAGTACTCCTTTATAATCACCCAGCTTATGCCAGACGCTTTGGTAGCACCCAAAGTGTTCCTCCGTAAACGGAGTTGCATAATCTCATAGTTACAGAACATGTATAAGTCATGGATAAAAGCAAGAGCAACATACTAAACGATCGTGTGCTAAGCTAATGGAATGGGTCATGTCAATCGATCATTCTACTAATGATGTGACCTTGTTAATCAAATAACAACTCTTTGTTCATGGTCGAAACATAACCATCTTTGATTAACAAGCTAGTCTAGTAGAGGCATACTAGTGACATCTTGTTTGTCTATGCATTCACACATGTATCATGTTTCCGTTAATACAATTCTAGCATGAATGATAAACATTTATCATGAAATAAGGAAATAAATAATAACTTTATTATTGCCTCTAGGGCATATTTCCTTCAGCCTCCCACTTGCACTAGAGTCAATAATCTAGATTACATAGTAATGATTCTAACACCCATGGAGTCTTGGTGCTGATCATGTTTTGCTCGTGGAAGAGGCTTAGTCAACGGTCTCGCAACATTCAGATCCGTATGTATCTTGCAAATCTTATGTCTCCCACCGACTAAGTCCCGGATGGAATTGAAGCGCCTCTTGATGTGCTTGGTCCTCTTGTGAAATCTGGATTCCTTCGCTAAGGCAATTGCTCTAAGATTGTCACGTAAGATTTTCATTGACCCGATGCACTAGGTATGACACCTAGATCGGATATGAACTCCTTCATCCGCACTCTTCATTAGCTGCTTCCGGTTGCTATGTACTCCGCTTCACATGTAGATCCCGCCACGACGCTTTGTTTAGAACTGCACCAACCGACAGCCCTCCGCTTAGTGTAAATACGATCCGTCTCGCGATTTAGAATCGTCCGGATCGTGTCAAAGCTTGCATCAACGTAACTGCCATTTATGAGCTCTTTGTCACCTCCATATACGAGAAACATATCCTTAGTCCTTTTCGTATTTCAGATGTTCTTGACCGCTGTCCAAAGGATCCACTCGATTACTTTGGTACCTCCTCGCTAAACTTATAGCAAGGCACACATCAGTCTGTACACAAGATTGCATACATGATAGAGCCTATGGCTGAAGCATAGGAACATCTTTCATTTTCTCTATCTTCTCGCAGTGGTCGGGCATTGAGTCTTACTCAACTTCACACCTTGTAACACAGTGCAAGAACCCTTTCTTTGCTTGATCCATTTTGAACTTCTTCAAAATTTTGTCAAGGTATGTGCTTTGTGAAAGTCCAATTAAGCGCCTTGATCTATCTCTATAGATCTTAATGCCCAATATGTAAGCAGCTTCACCGAGGTCTTTCATTGAAAAACTCTTATTCAAGTATCCCTTTATGCTATCCAGAATTCTATATCATTTCCGATCAGCAATATGTCATCTACATATAATATCGTAAATGCTACAGAGCTCCCACTCACTTTCTTGTAAATACAAAGCTTCCAAAAGTCTCAGATAAACCCAAATGCTTTGATCACACTATCAAAGCGCTTATTCCAACTCCGAGATGCTTGCACCAGTCCATAAATGGATCGCTGGAGCTTGCACACTTTGTTAGCCCCTTTGGATCGATAAAACCTTCCGTTGCATCATATACAACTCTTCTTCCGTAAATCCATTCAGAATGCGCTTTACATCCATTTGCCAAATTTCATAATCATAAATGCGGCAATTGCTAACATGATTCGGACAGACTTAAGCATCGCTACGGGTGAGAAGGTCTCATCGTAGTCAATCCCTTGAACTTGTCGAAACCCTTTATGCATAAGTCGAGCTTTGTAGACAAGAATATTACCGCCGCCGCCACCTTCTTCTTGAAGATCCACTTGTTTTCTATTGCTTGCCTACCTCGGCAAGTCAACCAAAGTCCATACTTTGTTTTCATACATGGATCCCATCTCGCATTTCATGGCCTCAAGCCATTTTATGGAATCTGGGCTCACCATCGCTTCTTCATAGTTCGAGGTTCATCATGATCTAGTAGCATGATTTCCGTAACAGGATTACCGCATCACTGGTGCGGATCTTACTCGTTGATCTACGAGGTTCTGAGTAACTTGATCTGAAGTTTCATGATCAACATCATCAACTTCCTCACTACTTGGTGTAGATGTCTCGTAAACCGTTTCGCGATTTAACTACTTTCAAGTAAGGGAGAAGGTACAATTACCTCATCAAGTTCTACTTTCCTCCCACTCACTTCTTTCGAGAGAAACTCTTCTAGAAAGGATCCATTCTTAGCAACGAATGTCTTGCCTTCGGATCTGTGATAGAAGGTGTACCCAACTGCTTCCTTTGGGTATCCTATGAAGACACATTCGATTTGGGTTCGAGCTTATCAGTTGAAGCTTTTTCACATAAGCATCGCATCCCCAAACTTTAAGAAACGACAACTTTGGTTTCTTGCCAAACCATAGTTCATAAGGTGTCGCCTCAACGGATTTCGACGGTGTTCTATTCAAGGTGAATGCGGCCGCCTCTAGAGCATAACCCCAAAACGATAGCGGTAAATCAGAAGAGACATCATAGATCGCACCATATCTAGTAAAGTACGATTACGACGCTCGACACACCATTACGCTGTGGTGTTCCGGTGGCGGAGTTGCTAAACTATTCCGCATTGTTTCAAATGTAGACCAAACTCAGAACTCAAATATTCACCTCCACGATCGATCGAGAAACTTAATTTTCTTGTTACGATGATTTTCAACTTCACTCAAATTCTTTGAACTTTTCAAATGTTTCAGACTTATGTTTCATTAAGTAGATATACCCATATCCGCTTAAGTCATCCGTGAAGGTGAGAAAATAACGATATCCGCCACGAGCCTCAACATTCATCGGACCACATACATCTCAGATGTATGATTTCCAACAAATCTGTTGCTCTCTCCATAGTACCGAGAACGGGTTCTAGTCATCTTGCCCATGAGGCACGGTTCGCAAGTGCCAAGTGATTCATAATCAAGGACTCCAAAAGTCCATCAAGATGGAGTTTCTTCATGCGCTTTACATCGATATGACCTAAACGGCAAGGCACAAATAAGTTGCACTATCATTATCAACTCTGCATCTTTTGGTTTCAACATTATGAATATGTGTATCACTACTATCGAGATTCATCAAAATAGACCACTCTTCAAGGGTGCATGACCATAAAAGATATTACTCATATAAATAGAACAACCATTATTCTCTCGATTTAAATGAATAACCGCCTCGCATCAAACAAGATCCAGATATAATGTTCATGCTCAACGCAGCACCAAATAACAATTATTTAGGTCTAAAACTAATCCCAAGGTAGATGTAGAGGTAGCGTGTCGACCGCGATCACATCGACTTTGGAACCATTTCCCACGCCAAGATCGCCACCTCGCCCTTTGCCGAGTTCGCTTAATCAGTAGTCCCCTGCTTCGAGTTGCAAATATTAGCAATGTAACCAAGATCAAATACCCAAAAGCTACTACGAGCTCTAGTAAGGTACACATCAATAACATGTATATCACATATACCTTTGTTCACCTTGCCATCCTTCTTATCCGCCAAATACTTGGGGCAGTTCCGCTCCAAAGGACTACCGCTTGCAGAGAAGCACTCTGGCCAGGTTTAGGGCCGACTTGGGTTTTTCTCCCGAGCAAAGAACTTGCTTGCTGTTCTTCTTGAAGTTCCCTTCTTCTTCCCTTTACCTTTCTTCTTGAAACTAGTGGTCTTATTGACCATCAACACTTGATGCTCCTTCTGATTTCTACCTCCGCAGCCTTTAGCATCATGTAAGAGCTCTGTATAGTCTTTACTAACCCTTGCATATTATAGTTCATCACGAAGCCTTTGTAGCTTGGTGGCGTGATTGAAGAATTCGTCAATGACACAATCATCCGAAGATTAACTCCCAATTGTGTCAAGTGATTGTAGTACCTGCACATTCCGAGTATGTGCTCACTAATGTAACTATTCTCCTCCATCTTGCAGCTATAGAACTTATTGGAGACTTCATATCTCTCAATCCGCATTCTGTTGAATATTAACTTCAACTCCTCGAACATCTCATATGCTCCATGACGCTCAAAACGCCGTTGAAGTCCCGGTTCTAAGCCGTAGCATGGCACACTCAACTATAGAGTAGTCATCGCTTTGCTCGCCAGACGCTCACAACATCCGTGTTGCTCCAAGAAGAGTTCTGCACCTAGCGGTGCATCCAGACGAACTCTTCCAGGCAGCAATGAGGATGATCCTCGTTACGGACCCAGTCCGTAATTGCTACCATCATCTTTCAACTTTGCTTTCTCAAGGAACGCATTAAAATTCAACGGAACAACAAAGACGAGCCATCTATCTACAATCAAACATAAACAAGCAAGATACTATCAGTACTAAGTTCATGATAAATTTAAGTTCAATTAATCATATTACTTAAGAACTCCCACTTAGAAAGACATCTCTAGTCATCTAAGTGATCACGTGATCCAAATCAACTAAACCATAACCGATCATCACGTGAAATGGAGTAGTTTTCAATGGTGAACATCTTATGTTGATCATATCTACTATATGATTCACGCCGACCTTTCGGTCTCCGTGTTCCGAGGCCATATCTGCATATGCTAGGCTCGCCAAGTATAACCCGAGTATTCTCGCGTGCAAAACTGGCTTGCACCCTGTAGATGGACGAGAGCTTATCACACCCGATCATCACGCGGTGTCCGGGCACGATTTAACTTTGGCAACGGTGCATACCGGGAGAACACTTCTTGATAATTTAGTGAGAGATCATCTTATAATGCTACCGCCAATCAAAGCAAGATAAGATGCATAAAGGATAAACATCACATGCAAATCAATATAAGTGATATGATATGGTCATCATCATCTTGTGCTTCGTGATCTCCATCTTGCAGCACCACCATGATCACCATCGCCACCGCGCGACACCTTGATCTCCATCGTAGCATCGTTGTCGCCTCGCCAAACTTATGCTTCTACGATTATCGCTACCGCTTAGTGATAAAGTAAAGCATTACAGTATGCATTGCATTGCATACAATAAAGCGACAACCATATGGCTCCAGCCAGCTGCCGATAACTTCGTTACAAAACATGATCATCTCATACAATAAAATATAGCATCACGCCTTGACCATATCACATCACAACATGCCCTGCAAAAACAAGTTAGACGCCCTCTACTTTGTTGTTGCAAATTTTACGTGGCTGCTACGGGCTTAAGCAAGAACCAGTCTCACCCACGATCAAAACCACAACGATATTTCACAAATAGACTCCGCTTTAACCTTCTCAAGGACCGGCGAGCCACACTCGGTTCAACTAAAGTGAGAGAGACAGCACCCACCAGTCACCTTTAAGCAACGAGTGCTCGTGCGGTGAAACCAGTCTCGTGAAGCGCACGCTGTAATGTCGGTCCGGGCCGCTTCATCTCACAATACCGCTGAACCAAAGTATGACATGCTGGTAGGTAGTATGACTTGTATCGCCCACAACTCACTTGTGTTCTACTCTGCAAAACATCAAACCATAAAAACCTAGGCTCGATGCCACCGCTGGGGAACGTAGTAATTTCAAAAATTTCCTACGCACACGCAAGATCATGGTGATGCATAGCAACGAGAGGAGAGTGTTGTCTACGCACCTCGAGACCCGGGCGAAGCGATCACAACGTAGAGGAAGTAGTCGACGCTCTCCTCGCGATCCGACCGATCCCAGCGCCAAGCATCGACGCCTGAAGTTCTTGACACACGACAGCTCGATGACGCCCTCAGATCTCGATCCAGCCGAGTGTCGAGGAGAGTTCCACAAGACGACGGCGCAGGACGATCTTGATGTTTCACTGCAGGCTTCGCTTAAGCTTCATGACGGTATGACCGAGGTGGAATATGGTGGAGGGGGCACCGACACGGCTAAGGAACGATCCGTAGATCAAACTTGTGTGTTCTAGGGTGCCCCTGCCCTCAGATATAAAGGAGGGAGGGGAGGCCGCCGGCCCAGAGGAGGCGCTGCCGAGGAGTCCTACTCCCACCGAGTAGGACTCCCCTTCCTAGTTGGAATAGGATTGGGGGAGGAAGAGGAGAGGGGGCGCCGCCTCCTTGTCCTATTCGGACTGGGGAGGGGGCGCGCCACCCCCTGGCCGGCCCTCTCTCTCCCTCGAGGCCCACCGAGGCCCATTTACCTCCGGGGTTCCGTAACCTCCCTAGATTCGTAGAATCCTGCTTTCACCCGAACCATTCAACTCCAAATATAGGCTTCCAATATATCAATCTTTATGTCTCGACCATTCCGAGACTCCTCGTCATGTCCGTGATCACATCCGGACTCAACTTCTTCGGTACATCAAAATACATAAACTCATAATAACCGCCATCGAAACCTTAAGCGGGGACTCTACGGTTCGAGAACAATGTAGACATGACCGAGACACTATTCCGGTCAATAACCAATAGCGGGACCTGGATGCCCATATTGGTTCCTACATATTCTACGAAGATCTTTATCGGTCGATCGCATAACAACATACGTTGTTCCTTTGTCATCGGTATGTTACTTGCCCGAGATTCGATCGCCAGTATCCAATACCTAGTTCAATCTCGCTACGCAAGTCTCTTTACTCGCTCCGTAATACATCATCTCACAACTAACTCATTAGTTGTAGTGCTTGCAAGGCTTCAGTGATGTGCATTACCGAGAGGGCCCAGAGATACCTCTCCGACAATCGGAGTGACAAAACCTAATCTCAAATACGCCAACCCAACATCCGCCTTTGGAGACACCAGTAGTACCTTTATAATCACCCAGCTACGCTTGTGACGCTTGGTAGCACCCAAAGTGTTCCTCCGTAAACGGAGTTGCATAATCTCATAGTTACAGAACATGTATAAGTCATGGATAAAAGCAGAGCAACATACTAAACGATCGTGGTGCTAAGCTAATGGAATGGGTCATGTCAATCGATCATTCTACTAATGATGTGACCTTGTTAATCAAATAACAACTCTTTGTTCATGGTCAGAAACATAACCATCTTTGATTAACAAGCTAGTCTAGTAGAGGCATACTAGTGACATCTTGTTTGTCTTATGCATTCACACATGTATCATGTTTCCTGTTAATACAATTCTAGCATGAATGATAAACATTTATCATGAAATAAGGAAATAAATAATAACTTTATTATTGCCTCTAGGGCATATTTCCTTCAACAAGGGTATATTTGATATACAAGTTATTGATATGTGCCTTTACTAGTGTTTATAGTAACCCCGAGTATTTGATACTTGTTCGGTTAAGATTAGTAACTCAAACAGGAGTTACGTATCAAAATGAGACTAGTTGAAGGGAAGTGACGATGAGTGTTGGAAGTAGTTCCAAGATTGATATGATCATCATCGCACACTCCCTATACTTTCGGGATTAGTGTTAAACCTAAATAAATGTTATTTGGCGTTTGCGTTGAGCATGAATATGCTTTGATCATGTTTATTGCGATACGGTTATTCATTTAAAAAGTTAGAGAATAAATTGTTATTCTGTTTACATGAATAAGACCTTCGATGGTCATACACCCAATGAACATAGTTTGTTGGATCTTGATCGTAGTGATACACATATTCATAATATTAATGCAAAAAGATGCAAAATTAATAATGATAGTGCAATTTATTTGTGGCACTGCCTTTTGGGTCATGAAGAAATTCCATAAAGATGGATTTTTGGAATCACTTGGTTATGAATCATTTGATGCTTGCTAACCATGCCTTTTGGGCAAGATGACTAAAACTCCGTTCTCCGGAACAATGGAACAAGCTACTGACTTATTGGAAATAATACATACCGATGTATGCGATCCAATGAGTGTTGATGCTCGTGGCAAGTATCGTATTTTCCGACCTTCATAAGATGATTTGAGCAGATATGGGTATATCTACTTGATGAACATAAGTCTCGAAATAGTTGAAAGATTCAAAGAATTTCAGAGTGAAGTGGAAAATCATCGTAATAAGAAAATAAAGTTTTTAGCGATCCGATCATGAGACGAATATTTGAGTTACGAAGTTTGGTCTTCAATTAAAATAATGTGGAATAGTTTCACAGCTCACGCCACTCGAACACCACAACGTTATGGTGTGTCCAAACGTCAGAATCAAGACTTTATTGCATATGGTGCAATCTATGATGTCTCTTATCGATTTACCACTATTGTTTTGGGGTTATGCATTAGAGACAACTGCATTCACGCTAAAAGGGC
Organism: Aegilops speltoides; assembly: GCA_021437245.1. Taxonomy (NCBI): domain Eukaryota; kingdom Viridiplantae; phylum Streptophyta; class Magnoliopsida; order Poales; family Poaceae; genus Aegilops; species Aegilops speltoides. The sequence continues at coordinate 2,458 of JAHHZJ010005892.1, read as the reverse complement.
ACCATCTAAACTGCTGAGACGACACCAGATGAACTATGGTTTAGCAAGAACCCAAGTTGTCATTTCTAAAGTTTGGGGCTGCATGCTTATGTGAAAAGTTTCATCCCGATAAGCTCAAACCCAAATCAAGAAATGCGCCTTCATAGAATACCCAAAGGAAATTGTTGGGTACACCTTCTATCACGATCCAAGGCAAGATATTCGTGTTAAAATGATCCTTTCTAGAGAAGGAGTTTTCCAAAGAAGTGAGGGAGGAAAGTAAGAGCTTGATAAGGTATTTGTACCTTCTCCCGAATTGGAAAGTAGTTCATCACGTAAATCAGTTCCAAGTGATTCCTACACCAATTAGTGAGGAAGCTAATGATGATGATCATGAAACTTCGATCAAGTTACTACAGAACCTCGTAGGTCTTCCAGAGTACGGTCCGCACCAGATGGTACGGTAATCCTGCTCGAAAGTCATGTTACTAGACCATGATAAACCTACACTACTAGGGAAAAGCCTATACACGAATCTTACCGCAAAGGCTTCAAAATACCACGCCATCGCTATTTAGCAACAAGCCGGTTCACCAAACGCTGCCATCGACTTGAAGTAGCAATAGCGCTTGTAGCCTACATAGCCATCGCTATAGTTGCCATGACCATGGCCCTCATTAGCTATAGCAAGAGCAGACTATACCGAGAGCGCCATCGCATTTAGTATATGCAGAGCGCTTTTGTCAAACGCTACAACTATCCCTACCTTATCCCCACGGAGGACCGACCTTCTCACTCACACTCACTCGCCACACAACTCGCGTCGCACGCTGCCTTGCTCGTCTCGCCGAGGTACTCCTCCTTCCGTCCCTCCTCCATCCTCCTCGACATCCTCCCTCGCGCCCCTCCTCCTCCGCCTCCTCCCTCCGCCCCTCTCCTCCGCTCGGCAGCTCCTCCCACCGCCTCGACCTCGCCCTAGCTACCTCCGCCGCCCCCACCCCGCCACTAGTTAGTATGAGATTTAGTAGTAGTAGATGTTAATTTAGGTTAGCTAGTACTAGATGTTAATTTAGTAGTAGTAGATGTTAATTTAGCTTAGTTAGTACTAGATTTTTAGTAGTAGTAGTGGTAGTTGAACTACTTTAGTTGTAGTGAACTAGTTTAGTAAGTAAATTAATAAACTAGTTGAACTAGTTGAATTAATGTAACTAGTCTATTTTTAGTAAGATAATTAATATAACTAGTTGAACTACTTTATTTTTAGAAAGAACTAGTTTTTTTTCTATTTATAGTAAGTTTATATTTAGTAAGAACTAGTTGAATTAATAAAACTAGTTGAACATGTTTTGTTGCTAGTGATAACTTATATGGTTTCAAGTGACTCCGCTCCCTCGCCACCGAACCCTCCGACATCCCCGCCATCCCAAAGAATCGACGCATTCTCCGACATCGAGGTGAGACCAGCCAAATATCCTTGTATATCTTGTGTTGTTGCTCAAATAGGATATGTGGTTGCCCAAGTGGCCGCTCATGTTCAGTTTACATCTCCGAGTGGCCTATGTTTTGTTCTGGAGTGTTGATTAATTTCCGCTCCGCAAATTTCAGCGCCGATATGTCCTTTTTTAGCAAAGGTCATGCCGGATTTTGTCGTGAATTTCGACATGACTTGTGCTAGAATATGTACAAGTTTAATCTTTGAATTATGATTGTAGGAAATGTCGACGACGATTACGACGGTCTCCCGGGAGTGTAGCTGGTGCCACGACGATCGAGGTATGTGCGATGGTTCGTTTCGGTCGACGATTTATCGGTGCTTCAAAGATTAAGCTCGAGGAGACTCGCGATGTTCATACGGCACGAACGCATTTACAATAGTTTTTTTCTCCATTAAGCATGACTTCAACTATTTCAACATCTAATTTTCATATTTTACAATTCGACTAGCTTATCTCATGGCATGCAAGACGCTATGTCTTGGAGAGGATGGGTTTTGAAGACCATGAAAATTTCGAAACAAAGAAAATACACCTAAGGACCCATCATGATATGGATTTCAAGTAATTTGTACAATGCTCAGAGCGTAACCCATTTTGGCTGCCAAAATTGGGAAGCACTTTGCAAAATGTATGGTTTTGATGAGGGTATGATTATCACCATGGATCTTGGTGATCCCGACAATGAGGAAGACAATATGGACATTTGGGTCCTTGTTGATATCAGATCCTCGAAGCGGCTATATCTCCCACGGTCGAAGCACGACTTAGAGGCATAACCGCATTGAAAGCAATGTCGCAAGTGAGGTAATCTTCGACAATCCATGTAATACATAAGGAAAGAGATACATAGTTGGCTTACACGCCACTTCAAACAATACCTAATTAAACATTCATCATTCGTTTACACTCAAGGTCCGACTACGGAACCAAAATAAAAGAAGAATACCCCACATGCAACACAGATCCCGATCGCCTAACTGGCT
>JAHHZJ010005890.1:0-33866 GCA_021437245.1 Aegilops speltoides | reverse complement strand
GTTATGAAATGATGTATTCGGAGCGAGTAAAGAGACTTGCGATAGCTGAGATTGAACTAGGTATTGGATCTGCGCGATCGAATCTCGGGCAAGTAACTATACCGATGACAAAGGAACAACATATGTTGTTATCGTTTGGTGATAAAGATCTTACGTAGAATATGTAGTAACCAATATGAACATCAGGTTCCACTATTGGTTATTGACGAAATAGTTCTAGGTCATGTCTACATAGTTCTCGAACAAGTAGGATCCTTAGCAACAACGTTACGATGACAATTTTACTATGAGTTTATAAGTTTTGATGTCTTGAAGTTTGTTGGAGTCCGGATGTGATCACGAACATGACGAGGAGTCTCGAAATGGTGAGACATAAAGATTAATATATTGAATGGATATATTTGGACACGGAAAGGTTCGGATGAGATTGGGACTATCTGGGAGTTAGGAGATTCTGGGAACCCCGGTAAGTATATGGGCTTATTGGGCCTTAGTGGAAAGGATGGAGAAGGAGCAAGGAGGCGCCCCCAAGCCCAATCCGAATTGGGAGGGTAAGCCGCCCCTTCTTCCTCCCTCTCTTCCTTCCCTCTCCTACTCCTAATAGGAAAGGGGGCCAAACACCTTGGAGTAGGATTGTGTTGGGGAGCGTAGTAATTTCAAAAATTTCCTCGCACGCAAGATCATGGTGATGCATAACAGCGAGATGGGAGAGTGTTGCCTCGTGCCCTCGTGAACCCGGGCGGAAGCATTGGCGCGGCGTAGAGGAAGTAGTCGTCGTCCTCGGTCCAACCGATCAAAGCACCGTTACTCGGCACCTCCGGAGTTCTTGACAGCGTCAGCTCGATGGCCGCACCCTCGATCTCCAATCCGATAGAGGCTCAGGGGAGTTCGTCAACCTGACAGGCGTGGTGGCGATCTTGATGTTCTCTGTCGCGAGGCCGCCTAACACCGCTACAATATGATCGAGTGTAATATCGTGGAGGGGCACCGCACCACGACTAAAACGCGATCAATGATCAACTTGTGTGTCTAGGGTGCCCCCTACCCCGTATAAAGGAGGGAGGGAGGAGGTGGCCGGCCCAAGGGGCGCCATGGGGAGGAAACCTACTCAAGTAGGTTTCCCCTTTTCCTTATCTTATTTGGAGGGAAGGAAAGAGTACTAGTATTAGGAAGTAGTACTAGTAGTAGTAATAGGAAGAGGGGAAGGAGAAAGGAAGGGGCGGCCCCTCCCAGTCGGATTGGGCTTGGGCGCGTCCCTCCCTTATTCCTTCTGCTTCTCCTACATGGGCCCAATAAGGCCCATATACCTCCAGAGGTTCGGTAACCTCCGGAGCTCAAACTTCTCGGAACCTTTCCGGTGTCCAAATATATCCGTCCAATATATCAATCTTTATGTCTCGACCATTTTGAGACTCCTAAATCATGTCGTAATCATATCAGGGACTCGAACAACCTTGGTACATCAAAATACATAAACTCATAATATAAGCATCATGAAACCTTAAGCGTCACGGACCCTACGGATTCGAGAATAATGTAGACATGACCGAGACATCTCGTCCAATAACCAATAAGCGGACACAGATGCCCATATTGGCCTCATATTCTTGAAAGTCAATTGAACAACCATTGCGTTGTTCTTAGGAGAGATCATTCAGTGATGTGACAACTCATTCATGAAATAAACATGCCTTGTTCATGGTTATGAAACACCAACAACTCTTTGATTAACAACTAAGCGGTAAACATGCCCCTAAAGCCTCCCCCTTGGCGCCCCCTCCTCCTCTCCCCTTTATATATGGAGGAGGGGCACCTAAGACACACAAGTTGATCTCGGATTGTTCCTTAGCCGTGTGCGGTGCCCCCTCCACCATATTCCACCTCGGTCATTTAAATCGCGGAGTTTAGGCGAAGCCTGCTTGCTGAGTAGAACATCATCATCGTCCTGCATCGTCGTCTTGATGGAACTCATCCCGGCGCTTTCTTGGATTGAAGCCGGGGGCGTCATCGAGCTGGGCGTGTCTTGAACACGGAGGTGCCGTCGTTCGGTGCTTGGATCGGTCGGATCGTGAAGACATCTGACTACATCAACTGCGTTGTCATAGCGCTTCCTTAACGGTCTGCAGAGATGCGTAGACAACCTCTCCCTCTCGTTGCTATGCCATCACCATGATCTTGCGCGTGCGTAGGAATTTTTGAAATTACTCGTTCCCCAACGATGGCATCGAGCCTAGGTTTTATCGTTGATGTTATATGAGCGAGTAGAACACAAGTGAGTTGTGGGCGATACAACTCATCTTGCTTACCGACATGTCATACTTTGGTTGGCGGTATTGTTGGATGAAGCGGCCGGACCGACATTACGCGTCGCGCTTCTGGAGGCTGGTTTACGGCGTGCTTTGCTACGGGTGACTAGCGGTGTCGGTTTCTCCAACTTTAGTTGAACCGAGTGTGGCTATGCCGGTCCTTGCGAAGGTTAAAATAGCACCAACAGACGAACTATCATTGTGGTTTTGATGCGTAGGTAGAACGGTTCTTGCTCAGCTGTAGCAGCCACGTAAAACTTGCATCAACAAAGTAGAGGGCGTCTAACTTGTTTTGCGAGGGCATGTTGTGATGTGATATGGTCAAGGCGTGATGCTATATTTTATTGTATGAGATGATCATGTTTTGTAACGAAGTTATCGGCAATGGCGAGAGCCATATGGTTGTCGCTTTATTGTATGAAATGCAAATGCCTGTAATTGCTTTACTTTATCACTAAGCGGTAGCGATAATCGTAGAAGCAATAGATGGCGTAAGCGACAACGATGCTACGATGGAGATCAAGGTGTCGGCGCCGGTGACAATGGTGATCACGACGGTGCTTGAGATGGAATCACAAGCACAAGATGATGATGGCCATATCATATCACTTTTATTGATTGCATGTGATGTTTATCCTTTATGCATCTTATTTTGCTTTGATTAACGGTAGCATTTTAAGATGATCTCTCACTAAAATTATCAAGAAGTGTTCTCCACGAGTATGCACCGTTGCCAAAGTTCATCGTGCCCGGACACCACGTGATGATCGGGTGTGATAAGCTCTCGTCCATCTACAGCGGGTGCAAGCCAGTTTTGCACCGCGAGAATACTCGAGTTAAACTTGGCGAGCCTAGCATATGCAGATATGGCCTCGGAACACGGAGACCGAAGGTCGAGTGTGAATCATATAGTAGATATGATCAACATAGAGATGTTCACCATTGAAAACTACTCCATCTCACGTGATGATCGGTTATGGTTTAGTTGATTTGGATCACGTGATCACTTGATGACTAGAGATGTACGTCTAAGTGGGAGTTCTTTAGTAATATGATTAATTGAACTTAAATTTATCATGAACTTAGTACTGATAGTATTTTGCTTGTCTATGTTTGTTGTAGATAGATGGCTCGTCTTTGTTGTTCGTTGAATTTTAATGTGTTCCTTGAAAGCAAAGTTGAAAGATGATGGTAGCAATTACGAATTTGGGTCCGTAACTTGAGATTATCCTCATTGTTGCCTGGAAGAATTACGTCTGGAAGCACCGCTGGGTGCGAACTGCTGCTGAGAGCAACACGAGATGTTGTGAGCGTCTGGCGAGCAAAGTGATGACTACTCTATAGTTCGATTGTGCCATGCTTTACGGCTTAGAACGGGTCTTCAACGATGTTTTGAGCGTCATGAAGCATATGAGATGTTCGAGGAGTTGAAGTTAATATTTCAAGCAAATGCGGATTGAGAGATATAAAGTCTCAATAAGTTCTCTGGTGCAAGATGGAGGAGAATAGTTACATCGGTGAGCATATACTCAAAATATGCAGGTATAATATTCACTTAATTCAAGCGGGGGTTAATCTTACGGATGATAAGCGTCATTGACGAATTCTCCAATCACGCCACCAAGCTACAAGAGCTTCGTGATGAACTATAATATGCAAGGGATGAACAAGACAATTCCGAGCTCTTACATGATGCTAAAGGCTGCGGAGGTAGAAATCAGAAGGAGCATCAAGTGTTGATGGTCAACAAGACCACTATTTTCAAGAAAAAAGGCAAAGGGAAGAAGAAGGGAACTTCAAGAAGAGCGACAAGCAAGTTCTGCTCAAGAGAAGAAACCCAAGTCGGACCTAAGCACAAGCGGAAGTGCTTCTCTGCAAACAAACTGGTCCTTTGAGCAGAACGCCCCAAGTATTTGGCGGATAAGAAGGATGGCAAAGTGAACAAAGGTATATGTGATATACATGTTATTGATGTGTACCTAACTAGAGCTCGTAGTAGCTTTGGGTATTTGATCTTGGTTACATTGCTAATATTTGCAACTCGAAGCAGGGACTACTGAATAAGCGAGCAGCCAGGGCGAGGTGACGATGCGCGTGGGAAAGCGGTTCCAAAGTCGATGTGATCGTGGTGGCACTACCTCTACATCTACCTTGGGATTAGTTTTAGACACTGAATAATTGTTATTTGGTGCGGCGTTGAGCATGAACATTATATCTGGATCTTGTTTGATGCGAGAGGGTTATTCATTTAAATCGAGAGAATAATGGTTGTTCTATTTATATGAGTAATATCTTTTATGGTCATGCACCCTTGAAGAGTGGTCTATTTTATAGAATCTCGATAGTAGTGATACACATATTCATAATGTTGAAGCCAAAGATGCGAGTTGATAATGATAGTGCAACTTATTTGTGGTACTGCCGTTTAGGTCATATCGATTGTAAAGCGCATGAAGAAACTCCATCTTGATGGACTTTTGGAATCACTTGATTATGAATCACTTGGTACTTGCGAACCGTGCCTCATGGGCAAGATGACTAAAACACCGTTCTCGGTACTATGGAGAGAGCAACAGATTTGTTGGAAATCATACATCTGAGATGTATGTGGTCGATGAATGTTGAAGCTCGTGGCGGATATCGTTATTTTCTCACCTTCACATATGATTTGAGCGGATATGGGTATATCTACTTAATGAAACACAAATCGAAACATTTGAAAAGTTCAAAGAATTTGAGTGAAGTGGAAAATCATCGTAAAAAGAAAATAAAGTTTCTCGATCGATCGTGGAGGAGAATATTTGAGTTCTGAGTTTGGTTTACATTTGAAACAATGCGGAATAGTTTAGCAACTCCATACCTAGAACACCACAAAGAAATGGTGTCGAGCGTCGTGTCGTACTTTACTAGATATGGTGCGATCTATGATGTCTCTTCTTGATTCTTGCTATCGTTACGGGGTTATGCTTTAGAGGCGGCGCATTCACGTTAAATAGGGCACCATCAAAATCCGTTGAGGCGGCGCTTATGAGCTGTGGTTTGGCAAGAAACCAAAGTTGTCGTTTCTTAAAGCTAGGGGCTGCGATGCTTATGTGAAGAAACTTCAACGGATAAGCTCGAACCCAAATAGAATGTGTCTTCATAGGATACCCAAAAGAGGCTGTTGGGTACACCTTCTATCACAGATCCGAGGCAAGACATTCGTTGCTAAGAATGTATCCTTTCTAGAAAAAGAGTTTCTCTCGAAAGAAGTGAGTGGGAGGAAAGTAGAACTTGATGAGGTAGCTGTACTGCTCCCTTATTGGAAAGTAGTTCATCACGAAATCAGTTCTGTGACAAATACACCAATTAGTGCGGAAGCTAATGATATTGATCATGAAACTTGAGATCAAGTGTCTCTTGAACCTCGTGGGTCTACGAGTAAGATCCGCACGAGTGATGCGATAATCCTATTCTAGAAGTCATGTTACTTGACCATGATGAACCTACGAACTATGAGGAAGCGATGATGAGCCAGATTCCATAAAATGGCTAGAGGCCATAAAATCGAGATGGGATCCATGTATGAGAACAAAGTATGGACTTTGGTTGACTTGCCGATGATCGGCAAGCCATTGAGAATAAATGGATCTTTAAGAAGAAGGCGGTGCGGTAATGTAGCGTCTATAAAGCTCGACTTGTTGCGAAAGGTTTCGACAAGTTCAAGGGGTTGATTACGATGAGACTTTCTCACCCGTAGCGATGCTTAAATCATCCGTATCATGTTAGCGATTGCTGCATTTTATGATTATGAAATTTGGCGGATGGATGTCAAAAGCGCATTCTGAATGGATTTACGGAAGAAGAGTTGTATATGATGCAACGGAGGGTTTTGTCGATCCTAAGGGAGCTAACAAAGTGTGCAAGCTCCAGCGATCAATCTATGGTCTAGTGCAAGCCTCTCGGAGTTGGAATAAATGCTTTGATAGTGTGATCAAAGCATATGGTTTTATACAGACTTTTGGAGAAGATTGTATTTACAAGAAAGTGAGTGGGAGCTCTGCAGCATTTCTAATATTATATGTGGATGACATATTGTTGATTGGAAATGATATAAAATTTCTGGATAGCATAAAAGGATACTTGAATAAAAGGTTTTTCAATGAAAGACCTCGGTGAAGCTGCTTACATATTGGGCATTAAGATCTATAGAGATAGATCAAGACACTTGATTGGATTTCACAAAGCACGTACCTTGATAAAGTGTTGAAAAGGTTCAATATGGATCGAGGAAGAAAGGGTTCTTGCACGTATTACAAGGTATAAAGTTGAGTCGATTCAATGCCCGACCCTTTGCGGAAGATAGAGAGAAAATGAAAGGAGTTCCTATGCTTGACCATAGGCTCTATCATGTATGCAATCTTGTGTACCGGACACGATGTGTGCCTTGCTATTAGTTTGGCGGGGAGGTACCAAAGTAATCTAGGAGTGGGTCACTAGAAAGCGGTCAAGAACATCCTGAAATACCTGAAAAGGACTAAGGATATGTTTCTCGTATATGGAGGTGACAAAGAGCTAGTCGTAAATGGTTACGTTGATGCAAGCTTTGACAGCGATCTGGATGATTCTAAATCGCAAACCGGATCGTATTTTTATTAAGCGGTGGAGCTGTAAGTTGGTGCAGTTCTAAACAAAGCGTCGTGGCGGGATCTACATGTGAAGCGGAGTACATAGCTGCTTGGAGCGGCAAATGAAGGAGTATGGATGAAGGAGTTCATTTCCGATCTAGGTGTTATACCTAGTGCATCGGGACCAATGAAGATCTTCTGTGACAATACTGGTGCAATTGCCTTGGCAAAGGAATCCAGAGTTCACAAGAGGACCAAGGCACCAAGCACATCAAGAGACGCTTCAATTCCATTCGGGACCAAGTCCAAGTGGGAGACATAGAGATTTGCAAGATACATACGGATCTGAATGTTGCGAACCGTTGACTAAGCCTCTCTCACGAGCAAAACATGGTCGACACCAAGACTCCATGGGTGTTAGAATCATTACTATGTAATCTAGAATATTGACTCTAGTGCAAGTGGGAGGCGGAAGGAAATATGCCCTAGAGGCAATAATAATTTATTATTTATTTCCTCATATCATGATAAATGTTTATTATTCATGCTAGAATTGTATTAACGGAAACATGATACATGTGTGAATACATAGACAAACATAGTGTCACTAGTATGCCTCTACTTGACTAGCTCATTGATCAAAGATGGTTATGTTTCCTAACCATAGGCATGTGTTTTCATTTGATTAATGGGATCACATCATTAGGAGAATGATGTGATTGACTTGACCCATTCCGTTAGCTTAGCACTTGATCGTTTAGTATGTTGCTATTGCTTTCTTCATGACTTATACAAAGTTCACGCAACTATGAGTTGTGCAACTCCGTTTACGGAGGAACACTTTGTGTGCTACCAAGCGTCTAGCGTATGCTGGGTGATTATAAAGGTGCTCTATAGGTGTCTCCAAAGGTACATGTTGAGTTGGCATAATTCGAGATTAGGTTTTGTCACTCCAATTGTCGGAGAGGTATCTCTGGGCCCTCTCGGTAATACTCATCACCTAAGCCTTGCAAGCATTGTAACTAATGAGTTAGTTATGAAATGATGTATTACGGAATGAGTAAAGAGACTTGCCGGTAATGAGATTGAAGTAGGTATTGGATACCGACGATCGAATCTCGGGCAAGTAACATACCGATGACAAAGGGAACAACGTATGTTGTTATGCGGTTTGACCGATAAAGATCTTTGTAGAATATGTAGGAACCAATATGAACATCCAGGTTCCACTATTGGTTATTGACCGAGAATTGTTCTAGGTCATGTCTACATAGTTCTCAAACCCGTGAGGATCCTTGCGCTTAACGTTACGATGGCAGTTTTACTATGAGTTTATAAGTTTTGATGTCTGAAGTTTGTTGAGTCCGGATGTGATCACGGACATGACGAGTCTCGAAATGGTCAAGACATAAAGATTGATATATTGGACGGATATATTTGGACAGGAAAGGTTAGGATGAGATTGGGACTATCTGGGAGTTAGGAGGTTACGGAACCCCGGTGAAGTATATGGGCCTTATTGGGCCTTAGTGGAAAGGAGGAGAAGGAGCAAGGAGGGCACCCCCAAGCCCAATCCGAATTGGGAGGGGGCGGCCCCTTTCCTTCTTCCTCCCCTCTCTTCCTTCCTCTCCTACTCCTAATAGGAAAGGGGCCAAACCTACTTGGAGTAGGATTGCCCCCCTAGGTAGCGCCTCCCCCTTGGCGGCCCCTCCTCCTCTCCCCTTTATATCTGGGAGGAGGGCACCCCTAAGACACACAAGTTGATCTGGATTGTTCCTTAGCGTGTGGTGCCCCCTCCACCATATTCCACCTCGGTCATATCGTCGCGAGTTTAGGCGAAGCCTGCGCAGTAGACATCATCATCGTCCTGCGCTGTCGTCTTGTGGAACTCATCCCCGCGCTTTGCTGGATTGAAGCACAGGGAATGTCATTGAGCTGGGCGTGTCTTGAACACGAAGGTGCCGTGCGTTCGGTGCTTGGATTGGTCGGATCGTGAAGGCGTCGACTACATCAACAGCGTTGTCATAGCGCTTTAAGCTTAACGGTCTGCAGTGCGTAGACAACACTCTCCCCTCTCATTGCTATGCCATCACCATGATCTTGCGTGTGCGTAGGAATTTTTTTGAAATTACTACGTTCCCCAACAACTTCAACTCGCTCAAACTCGACTCGTTTGCAGCCCTAGAGGTAAGTGGAGAGATGGAAGAACCACCACTTTTATAGGGTCCCCAAATCCAACGTTATAGCATAAATATGCCCTAGAGGCATTAATATTGTATTATTATATTTCCATATTCATAATTAAGTGTTTATATTCCATGTTATAAGCGCTATGATCCTAAAATATGTGATTGATGAAAAACTCATATGCACGTGTGAAATGATAAAAGCGGATAAAATAAATGTTCTGGTCTGCGCCTCTAAGACTAGCTCGGTGTTTTTGGTGATCACGTTTTCGAGATCTTATGATATTGTTAAGTGTAACGATGGTCCTAAAACAACATTGAGATAATGACATTGGAAGAGCGATCATATTGAATAGACCCAAACTTGTTTGTTTGTTATGAATTGAGATAATATCCTTTGTAATCAATTGTAATAACATGGAGTATTAATGTGTGATTTTGCTCCTTAGACCATGAGAGTATCGTGGTCACTTCTTTCCATCTGATGGGATTTGCGGTTGCTTTCGGATGTCACTGTAACACTTTGTGGTCATAGCGACAACTTACGGGTTCATCAAAAAGTTTGACAAGTGGCGGATAGCTCGAGGTGGGGATTTGCTCCTCCGATGATGGAGAGATATTCTTAGGGCCCTCGGTGTGAAGGCATCAATCATCGTCTGGCGAGACACAAGTGACTTTGTCACGGGGATACCAGAACACAATAACAAGAAAGAAGAACAAAACCGGTAACAAGGATTTCGGTATAGTGAGCATGGTGATGAATCAGGAGGATCTGATGCATCCGGGTTTTGTAGTATTGCAAAGCAAAGGGAACATCACATAATAACCAAAGGTTCACTCGAATATCATTCGTGTACTCACGAGGACCAATATGGGCGTTCACGGCCCATTTGTCGATCATTGAGCGAGCGATTTCGTTCATATGCATGAGTTATCGAACCTATAGGGTCACAAGCAGGAGTCATGAGAATACATTTGTGCAATTATTTAATGAATATTGGAAATAGTTACGAGAGGATTGAAGCATTTGAGTCACGAAGGGTTTGGTGAGTATCGAGTATCTAGAGTATTACCGATAAATTATCTATAGGTGGAAAAGGTTTCCAAAGATGTTTATATATATATATATATATATATATATATATATATATATATATATATATATATATATATATATATATATATATATGGCTATATACATTACCCATAACAGAATATTATTCTATACCCCACCCCTTATAGGCGTGGCCTGTACAATCCCAAACCCCACTTGCGCCTTCTTGGGGAGGCTAGTGTAAATGGGCGGCGGCGGCGGCGGCCGAGGCGAAACCCAGCAGCGCGTGATTGGTCGGCGGCAGATCCGCCGCCTCCTCCTCCTTCCTTCTATCGCCGGATCCATCGTCCGGTGTGATCCCGCATCCTGCCTCCCCGTCGCCCGGAGTGTCGGCAGTCCGTGATCCCGTCTCTGCATCCTCCATTGCGGATCCATTGTCGAGTCGCGATCCCGCCTCTGTCTCCCTCGTCGTGAGATCCGCCGATAGGGCCGTGATCCCGACTCCTGCCTCCCTCGTCGCCGGATCCATCGGCGGGCGATCATCCGCCTCCTGCCTCCCTCCATCCATGGGTCTCCTTCTTGGGACGATTATCCCTTCAAGGTGCTTCCTCAGCGAACCTCTTGCGGGCGTCCACCTGGCGAGGCTGCGTTAATGGCGCCGCCTCGCAGAACATGCCGATAAAGCGCCCACGAGAGGTAGAAGAAGAAAGCGATACTTTGGAGGTAATATACGCTCCCCGTTTTGTGTCACTCCATCGGTTCATCGGTCCTACTATGAAGAAGAACCGATGGTACATTGCAAATGCTAGCATCGGTTCATTGACACCCACGCCACTTGATGCGATTAGGATGTCGAGGATTCTTGTCGATGCATCTAATATGCTATCTTGATTCAAGTTAAAAAAACTTAAACATATCGTCGGTCCGGGTAGATAGTGACAAGGTTCAGCTACCACTCGAGTTGTATGTTGTTATTTCTAAGAGTACAAGTCATGTAATTGCATCGATTCGAATGAGTAACAAAGCTGTTACCAAACAAAATTGCTACGATAAGTTCGGTGATACATAAGCTAGCGTTACTTGTAATGTAGATGCATTGATGCGATTAGGATGTCGAGGTTCTTGTCGATTGCATCTAATATGCTATCTTGATTCAAGTTAAAAAAACTTAAACATATCGTCGGTCCGGTAGATAGTGACAAGGTTCAGCTACCACTCGAGTTGTATGTTGTTATTTCTAAGAGTACAAGTCATGTAATTGCATCGATTCGAGCGAGTAACAAAGCATTCGAAAAAATATATAAAATTGCTACGATAAGTTCGGTGATACATAAGCTAGCGATTACTTGTAATGTAGATGCATTGATGCCGATTAGGATGTCGAGGATTCTTGTTAGTGCATCTAATATGCTATCTTGAGTTCAAGTTAAAAAAACTTAAACATATCGTCGATCCGGTAGATAGTGACAAGGTTCAGCTACCACTAAGAGTTGTATGTTGTTATTTCTAAGAGTACAAGTCATGTAATTGCATCGGTTCGAGCGAGTAACAAAACTATTACGAAAAATATATAAAATTGCTACCGAGTAAGTTCGGTGATACATAAGCTAGCGATACTTGTAATGTAGATGCATTGATGCGATTAGGATGTCGAGGATTCTTGTTAGTGCATCTAATATGCTATCTTGATTCAAGTTAAAAAACTTAAACATACTGCGTCGATCCGGTAGATAGTGACAAGGTTCAGCTACCCTTTGAGAGTTGTATGTTGTTATTTCTAAAGTACAAGTCATGTAATTGCATCGATTCGAGCAGTAACAAAACTGTTACCAAAAAATATAAAATTGCTACGGTAAGTTCGGTGATACATAAGCTAGCGATACTTGTAATGTGGATGCATTGATGCACGATTAGGATGTCGAGGATTCTTGTCGATCATCTAATATGCTATCTTTAGTTCAAGTTAAAAAACTTAAACATATCGTCGATCCGGTAGATAGTGACAAGGTTCATTACCCTTGAGAGTTGTATGTTGTTATTTCTAAGAGTACAAGTCATGTAATTGCATCGATTCGAGCGAGTAACAAAGCTGTTACCAAAAAAATTGCTACGATAAGTTCGGTGATACATAAGCTAGCGTACTTGTAATGTAGATGCATTGATGCGATTAGGATGTCGAGGATTCTTGTCGATTGCATCTAATATGCTATCTTCAGTTCAAGTTAAAAAAACTTAAACATATGCGTCAGTCCAGGTAGATAGTGACAAGAGAGTGCCATAGTTACACAATAAATTCAATGATACATAAACTAGGAGTACTTCTAGTGTAGTTGCATAAGTTATAGAAGAAACAATACATCAGTACATCCGTGTTTGAACATGAACGTTCATCAGTTCGTCTGAAAATGATCCAGATTAATCCCAAAACTGTGGAATGTTGTTTGCAGAAGCATGCAAGGCGGCGCACGCAACAAGCATTTCATGAGCGAGACAGATATGGGGCACCACGGTTGGGTAACACTAGAAATACCGCTGGATATTTCAATAAATGCAGAACAGATTTGAAGATACACATAAACATCGGAAGCACGGACGGGTTCTTCTATCTGACAAGCACCATTATCACGGGAATGCAAGCTTTCTTCTTCTTTGAGTTGTAACAAGGCCAACAATATCACCAACAACAAATGTTTTCCTTCCCAAGCGCATGCAAAAAGCCAGGGCGGAAGCCGTGGATGGGTTGCAAGAAGGCTTCCACCGGTCGCTCGCCAATATCAATCATCCGTCTTTGCAAAAGCGATTCGACAGGAAGACCAGGGCAAAAAGAGCGAAATTTTGGCCAATCTAGCGAGTTCAAAAGTACAAGATATGAGCCATATAGGCAGGAGCAACCTCACAATGAATCGAGGGGAGGCAATGCCGTACAACGAGAGATGGAGATCTTCGTCAGCGTTGCTCCCTCAAGAGATGCATTCTTGCATGTGCCAAGGGTGACACCACGGTGCCCATAAACCGGGAGAACAACAAACACGGAGGCGTATGAGCTATACACATGTAAGTATCCATATAGAAAAAAAATACAAGCACATTCCATACCATGGTCTTGTGACCACCCCATCTAACATTTTGCTAGGTCCTTTGTTGTGTGCACCACACGACATTGAATCTTATGTTACGCCAAGGCTAGAGATGAGGTTTGAAACTTTCGAAGAAACTAAGAACTTCTACAACATATATGCAAAACACACTGGTTTTCTTTGTCGGGGAAGGCCCCAAGTGTAAGACGAGCCTACCTTTATTACACGTGCCATGGGTTTATGAATCAAAGGTGTGCGAAGCAAATAGACGGCATAACAAGGCGACAACGAGAACTAAGCTGCGAGGCTAAAATGAAATTTGAAGAAGGAAAAGAATGGAACATTTGTAAGTAAAAGAGATAGTCTAGGAGCACAACCACAGCTCTGACTCACCATGAAATGCTTGTCTTCTTGCACTCCCACAATAACTTTGACAAAACAATCTTGGAGTCGTCAAGTACTGCAGTTCAAAGGCGTTGAACAGCGCAAATCATGAGCATCTTGGTGGTGATGACCACAGTAGCTACTTCCTCGAAATGAATGCCAAAGACACGATTAACTGTAAGTACAAACTTGTTCTCCTCCATAAACCGCCTCCATCTTTTTCCTCTGTCGGTACAAACATATCACATAGCGCATGACTGGCCTTGATTCAACATGCATTTTTCAATGAACTTTTAATATGTAGGAAAGCAAATAATTCAAGGATTGATGATGTGGGCGATGTCTAAAGGCTATCAACTTCTTTAGGAGATGAAAGCTATAAGCAGAATTTTTACGTGACATGCAACTCGATGAGTCCGCGAGTTAAGAACATATTGCAGTGACATAAGGCTAGAGGCGTGTCGAGGACTTGAGGGACTGCGTAACGTTTGACACAACATATAAGACCAACAAGTACCATATGCCACTTGGGGTGTTTGTCGGAACTAACAACCACTTACAGACTACATTCTTTGGTTTTGCCACGATAAGAGATGAGGATCTGATTCATTCAAGTGGTTGTTCAAGACATTTTAAGGTGCATGAGAGGAAGGCTCCTACATGCATCCTCACAGTACAACCGCTAAAACCACCTCAACCACCACCCCTTCCAAAAAGAAAAGTAAAGTAACAACAAAAATGTTGTGTCGGTTCTATTGGTATATAAGCACAACCATCTGCGACCACTCGAGTCTATTTTCTCATTACGGACCGGTGCGGCAATGGCTTTGTATCATGAGATGTTTTCAAGAACACGATTACATAAGCTATGTCATTTGGCACATTATGAAGAAGTCTGAGGAACACCTTGCGTACTGTATTTCTGCCACGAGGACTTTAAAGATGAATTCACATCAATTCTCAAGCGGCCCCTCATGCCAAGCTGAGTTTGAGGATGCTGGAAAAGACTCATGGATAAGTACAACCTCCACGATGATGCCACAATGGTGGGCATGTGGAGCAGCGTGAAATGGATATCAGCCTACTTCAAAGAAATTTTCTGCGCCAAAATGACATCCACACAGTGAAGTGAGAGCATGAACTATGTGCTCAAGAAGAACTACGTAAATGAGAGACATAACCTACACCGTTTTGTCAGCCAGGTAAACTCCCGCATCAAAACCAGGAGGCAGAGAGAGAACCAGGAGACAATGGGTAACCGGGTATAGCTCTATCACTTGTCGTAAGACAAAAAATAACATGCTTACTAAAGTAAAAACTTTATTAGAAGTTTTTCTGCGAGAAAAACTAACAATTTGGTCATCATTCTTGCATCTGCGGAAGGAACAAAACATGACCTACTATGGGTTTGACACCCAGGATGGCAAAGTTGTACACACAGTATGTATGCAGTGAGATTAGAGATAGGCTGGCCCTGAGCACACTCTTCATGGCGGCGAGAGCGAAAGAGCCCACAAAGTACCTAGTCTTGCTACAACCACCCATAAAACTGTTTGTGTGGGCTCGGCCGCGTTCGGTGGTGGCGGACCCGTGGGAGAAACATATGAGTCTGAGTCACGAGGCTATGGTACCACAGTGAGGACTACAAAAAGTTGTTACATCTTGTACTACTTTTTTTTGCAAAGTTTTGTTTGAATGAAATGACAAAAACATGCACCTCTTCAAAAACAAATACAAGTCTTTTCTGCGTGCATGTCACATGCATGATCACGGACAATTAAAACTACCGGCGTTCGAGAGAAACACATACTCGGAGATACACAAGCGCCGAACATCCGGCCAACATTTGTGAAATGACTTGAGGGCGATGGCGTCAAACAAGGCATCCCAATCTGCATTGAAAGCTCACTGCGGCGCTAACATGAGGTGCCGAGAAAAAGCTTGAAAGCCAAGAGCAAATGACAAGGTCGCGGTCGTCATGGACAAACTTGAACAAGAACTTCGGCGCCATGCATTCTCTGAAAATGGAGGTGTCACGGACAATGAAGCCATTGAGCAGGATATTGCTACAATGTTATCCGAGATGAACCATCTGGGATCTATTGACCCGTTTGAAACGAGGAAGAGGAAGGCGACAACGGAGCTTGCCCATGTGCACACTCAAGGCGCCGACAAACTCACGTCGAGATCATGAGCTTGATGGTCTTTGTGGCGACGACATGATAATAGCACATCCTACCGGCAGCGGCGGGAAAAGGTGATTAAACCCCCAATATTCTCAAACACAAAGGGAGGAAGAGCAAAGGCATAGCGGCGAAAAGTGCGAAAGTAAACCAAAAAGCCACCACGCCCCATCAAGCACGTGGAATTTGGCGGACGGCAAACCCCTCGGGATAAGGGCATGCGGTTTATGCAGCGTCGTGAGCAACCATAACTACCACACATGCCCTCCGCACGAGATGCCACTTGTCGACAAGAACAAGCGATTGGAGCCACCCGACTTTCTACCAATGGAGACAACACGCGTAACAACTACACTTGCATAAGTGTGGCGGGCCAGCGGACATAATGCCCTTGCGTGCAAAGTGGGCAAGGAGGTCGATGGAGCTAAACATAAATAGGGCAAGGTCTGAGTTCCAAGCAATCAAATGAAGACAATGAAGAAGAAGAGTTTGATGAGAATGATGGCCAATCGGGCGAAGACAATGAAGATAGCGATTAATAGGCGAGAAGCTGAAACCGGCGATGAAGCTGCCAAGGCTCAACTTTGGAAAGAAGCGCCCGGCAAGGCACAACATTCGGGGACGAGTTAGGAGCTCAAGGCTGAACAATACATAGTGGTTATCTGTTGCGTCGACTAAAAAATAACCTTGTAGTCTCGGTTGCATCGACACACAATGAGGAAGCATTTCACAAACAACATCGTTACCAAAACTTATTTAGCTTTAGCGTCGATTTCTCTCGATCGAAACTAAAGTTATTTTTAGTTTCGATTTGTGCCCATTGGAGCGATCGGAAAATCGTTTGAAAAAACTTATCGGATATATCCGACACAAAAGCGCTCTGTGAACCCGATGCTTCGGGAAAAATATGTCAAGGAAAAATTTAAACTCTTGTAGTACATCGATCTTGATAACTCTCGGTCGTCGATACAAGGCTGAGTACACATCGATCTTGATATAATTTCGATTTGTGCCGTTGAAGCGGTGACATTATTATTTAAACCATTTGATAATCCTTTTGAATGCGATCATAAATAGATTTGAAAAAACTTATCTGGACATATCGGCCTTAAGCGCTCATCAACCGATAACTCAGCAAAAAAATGTCAAAGAAAAATTTAAACTCTTGTAGTACATCAGTACTGATAATTCTCAGTCGGCAGTACAAAGGCATAGTAAAACAAACACACCAGTGAATGAATCAAAAAAAATCATTTTGAGAAAAGAAAGCTATGCTTGCTCCTGCCAGTCCCAATTCAGAAACACCATCAGTACATAAAAATAATTACCTCAAGCAAAATGCGAATATAATACATCCTGTACTGGTGAAAATCTAATTTATCTGTAAAAATACTCACAGATTATCTTGATATAAAAAATCCTTTAAAAAATATGAAAATTGTTTAAAAAAAATATTAGCACCACACATAGTCTCCTTTGGTATTTGAGTACGTTCAATTACACTTCAATCACCGGTCCAAATGCGATAGTAGAGGAGTTCGGACCTCCATCAACACCGGCGACCGCGTGCAAGTGGGATAAGCAGCTGATAAGTACAACTTGACTATACGAATCGGTGCCCAGTAAAATGCCATCATCACCATCGCAGAGACATGCAAGTGGGATCATAAGTACAGCTTGACAAGACTAGTCAGTTCAACAGGAAAAACCATTTCACTTGGGCGGTTAGTTCTTCCGCCACCATCCGCACCACCCTTTGGCGGTTGACACAAGGGGCTAAAGCGGTGACCCCATACAACACCCACTACACGCCCCGAACAAACGCCTCCCACAAAATCCCGTCCACGCCTTTGCACAAAATCCCATTCTCTTCCACCTCTCCCTCGTTCCCACAAACCACCATTGCGCTTCCATTTCCACTTGCACAAAACCAAAACTTCTCTCTCAAAGCCCATAGTCGCGGAGGAAGGCCATGGCGGAGGAACCGTCCATAAGCGTCATCATGCGAGACATTGGACAAGAGGAGCAACCTCGTCGACATGCGTCCCGGTGAGAAGCGAGTACACAACAACCCTCAAAGGGTTGAGCTCCACAGCAGCGAGGCAGCTGGAATCGTCGCACCAGCGTACCAAAAAAGGCCGACGAGGTGATCTCCAGGCTCTGGAGGAAGCTTGGCGGCAGGTTTCGTAGGATCGTCGGCGTTGGTGTGCACTACACCAACGAAGATTAACCTCACCAGATGGCGGCGATCCACAGGTTGTGCGTCGGCGAACTCTGCTTGGTGTACCACATCGCGTGGCGACAAAATGGTGAAAATCCTACTCATTTGCCTGCATATGGTTTATCTATTTTATTAGTACTATATCTGAAAAATTAATCACACTTGCTTTCCCAACTAGATGTACTAGTGTGGTTTGTGAAAAGTGGATGCACTCTGCATTTTCTCAAGTAGATATACTATAAATGTATTTTTGAACTGATGCCTTTGGATTACTATTTGGAAAATCTTGCGGAAGATTAAATTAAAGTTGATTGACTAGTGTAGTTTAAAGTTGATACAATAGAGTAGTCTATGTACTCGATGTATTAAAAAGATGTTTACGAACTTGATGTAGTGAAGTATTTTACGAATTTGATCTAATGTTATTTTAAGAAAATAAACTAAGAACAGTGAAGCTTTTCGGTTACATGTTATCCCATTTCAACCAAAATAGACTAAACTAGTACCAATGCAAAACATACAACATTGGTGAAACTATGTATAATCCAAGAAGAATAATAACATGATGTACTTAATTTAATTTGAACTTTCTTTACTAGTTTTGAAGTACATTCATCCATTGTTTATCCTACATAAAAACTACTTCATGGATTCATAAACTTGTAAACAAAACAAAATGAATAATTCAAACATCAAAGTAATGCTAATATTCAAAATGTCTACGCCCTTGCGAATTAAGCGCTGACCGAGATCTTTGCGGACATGAGAAGTTGTTCACATTGCGGTTTGAGCATTGAAAGCGACAAGCGAAGCTGAAGTTGTCGATATGGAATCAACCCCAACAAGTTCATCGACATTCAGCGCAAGTGGAGAGTTCCATACACGGGAAAAATGCGACTCCTTGGTGATGTTGCAGCCGACATCATCCACCCATTCTACAAAGGCATGAAGAACAAGATCAACACGGGAAGACTACAAACTATGGGGACCAGCAAGCTGCCAGACAACCTCATCGAGTCTGCGAGGAGTAGATCACGGCCGCGTACAAGTCATAGTTCATGATCGACTACATCACAGACGGTTGGGAATATCACGAAAAAGCGGGAGGCTGAAAACTTCTATAGCGCCCCTATTGCCCCTTCTGGGATGAAGATACATCGAGCACCTTCGTTTTACTTCCGCTTGTGCTTGCCTTTTATCTTGTTGTTTCAAATTAGTAGTTTTCTCTTGTTGGGTTGAACCGGTGTGATTATGTCGTGCTTGTCATGTTTGAACAAGTTTAGTTATGTTATCAAGTACAATGTTTTGCTTATGTCATTATATAAGTTTGTTTTGGTAACCGTATGTTGTTAATCCATCATTTCAAAATTCAAAAGTAGCTTCGAATGGAACATTGTCGTTGCTCTAAAGTACTAGTTATAATGCAACTAATCACACAGCGTTGTTCCATGGCGGTACAACTCGATACACTTGATTGGACGATACATTCTTACTACAATAAAAGTACAAAGAAGCATCGATGCGTAAGTGCTACTATGAATGCACTATCGGTACAACTCGATCTACGCATAAGTACCATAGTTACGAAAATGACACGGAAGACACTTGAGAATAATCACAAAAACAAACACAAAAAGAAGGCAAAAACTCAAATGAAAAAGATTACACTCACAAAAGCCCGGCAGAACTAGAACAAAAATATCGGTCAAGTTACTAGATTCAAACAAACAAAACAAAACAAAAAAAAAGCTGACCGCCCAAGGTCGGTGCGAACCTGACAATGCTAGATACTTGAACTCGAGCCCGTGGCGAATCCTAATAATCCGCTGCTTGAGACCCGCCGACCAGGGCCACGAGTCGAGAGAGAGGCGGCGTCGTGTATAAGCGCTCGAGTAAGTGTTGAGAGGAGTTCGTTGGTGAGCCTCCTCTGCGTTTATAAACAGGTCCGGAGCCCCTCGACTAGCGAGGTGGGACTAAACCCAGGCGCCTGCGCCTGACGCCTTACTGCCTGTACCCTTGCAGACGAGCTATCACGGGCCAAAAACGGCCCAATAGCCTACATAAATCAACAAAACACCCACCAATAAGCCGGTATACAAACCGGAGAAGGGACAAAGAAAAATAAACTACAAGAAAAATGTTTGTCAATTAACCTCTACAAGAAAAAGGAAAAAATATGATACAAAAACAATGAACCTCTAAAAAAACGAACTTAATAGCCTATACATTAAATGTACATAATTTAAAAAGCGAATTAAATATTACTTTCAAGTTCAACTAATAAAACTCAAAAAGTTCAAACATATAATGTTTGTCAATTATACTAAATTTCTTATTTATATAAAATCGACAAGTTCAACTACTAAAGCTCAAAAAGTTCAAGCTTATAATTTTTGTCAATTATGCTAAATTTCTTATTTATAGAAAAAGCGACAAGTTCAACTACTAAAAATCTAAAAGTACAAAACATATAATGTTTGTCAATTATGCTAAATTTCCTATTTATATAAAATCGACAAGTTCAACTACTAAAAACTCTAAAAGTTCAAACATATAATGTTTGTCAATTATGCTAAATTTCCTATTTATATAAAATCTGACAAGTTCAACTACTAAAATTCAAAAGTTCAAGTAGAATTTATTTGTCAATTCTGCTAAATTTCTTATTTATATAAAATCATCCACACCACAGCGAGCGATCTGGTCGTAAAATAATCTCAAACCCCACCCCCAACCTAAGTTATAAAAAAATCAGTTCAAAACATACATACGACATAAGTACTAAAACAGCAGGATCAGTCAGGCCACTCGCACCACTGTGACATCAAATTTCAAACCCGTGCGTTGTATGAAATTACAATTCAGTTCACACAGTACTAAAACATAAGTGCACTAAAATGAGAATACAAAAACTATAAAGGCCTAACCTAGGTTGGTACAAATGAAAATAAAATAAGTACAAGTTTTGAGCAACAACTCCCGCACTGAAAAAATGTTTTGACATAAACTAGTGTATAAAGACTTCAATAGAGTAACAATGCTTAAACATCCACGGAAAAACATCACGAGCCATCGTCACCTAAGCGATGCAAAATGCCATCATCACCACCCTTGAGAGGCGTGCAAGTGGGATTTAGCGGATCGTAAATACAGACTTGACAAGACTAATCGGTGCAGCGATAAAAACATTTGTCTTGGGCGGTTAGTTCTTCGAGCCACCACCGCGCCACCTTTGGGTGGTTGCCACGACGCCATGCAAAGCAGCGACCCCGACCACTACACCCGTCCCGGCGAACCGCCACTAAGACACCACTTGTCGGCCTTGCAAAATACCCATTGTCTTCCATCTCGCCTCATTCATAGAACCACCATTGCGCTTCCATCTACTGCACACAAACCAAAACTTCTCTCTCCCAAGCCCACGATGGCGGAGGAAGGCGATGGCGGAGGAACCGTCAAAGCTTCACCATGGTGACACTTGAACAAGAAGACAACCTCGCCGATGTTCCGTCCTGGCGAAAAGCACGAGTACACTAGAATGCTCAAAGGGTTGAGCTCCATGGCAAGGAGGCCCGGAGATCGTGCACACCGGCGAACCGAGACAAGGCCGACGGATGATGGCGGGCTCGGGATGAAGAGGCGGCTTGTATCCGAGCTTCGCCGGAGTTGATGTGGAGTACACCGGCGAGGAAAAACCTCCACGAGATGGCGACAATCCACGTAGTTGTCGACGAGGAACTCTGCTTGGTGTACCACATCGCATGACCACAAAATGGTAACCCATACTCTTGTTCATTCATCATTTGTACAGTACTAGTCACTAAAAACTTAATTAAAACTTGTTTCTCAACTAGATGAACTACTATAGTCTATGAAGTGGATGCACGATCACATGTTTCTCAAGTTACATGCATTTACGAAGCGTGAAGTGGATTGTTTCACAGTTAACATCGAAAAAAAGTTTATAGCATTACGAACTTTATGCACCAAATTAATTTCGAACTTGATGTACTAGCATAGATTACGATCTTGATGCACTAGTATAGTTTATAGAATTGATGTATTAAAAGATCTTTGGTGAAGTGGTATAGGTCCATATCTTGATGCACATGTTTCTCAAACTAATTTTGAACTTGATATAGAATTAATGCACAAAGATGTATCAAGCAACTGGTATAGGTCTTTTATTCAACAAAAAAGAAAACTAAAACTTAAATCAAGCAGCGCATGAATCATTGACTCTGGTAAAATGATTCTCTAATTTGGTGAAGCATTTGGTGAAGCAACGAAGATAGCAAAAGAGAAAAATATAACACGGTGTAGTAGAATTTAATTTCAGGACTTTTGTACTAGTTTAGAACTACATTCATGCATGGCTCATAATATATAAGCATCTACCTCATGGATTATCACTTGTAAAACAAAAAAAAGCAAAAAATTAAATCCTCAAAAGAAGACTAATATTTATAAAATGTGTCTCCCCCTTGCAGGCCCAAGCGCCTCAAAGACTTCTGCGGAGGAGAAATTGTACACATTTGTCGGTTTGACATTGGGTGACAAGCGGATGCTAGGGAGTCGGTTTGAAATCAACCCCAACAACTTCATCGACATGTAGCGCAAGTGGAAAGATCCAAAGACCAAAAAATACTCGACTCCTTGGCGATGTTGCGGTGGCGTCTAAAAGTACATCTAGTCCCCATGTGTGTTTTGGTAATTAATTAATGACAATCCTTATGGACTAATGTTTGCATTGAGATGTACATTTGAAGATTAGTCCCATTGGAAAATGATTGAAGAATAATGGAATAAAACTCCTTTGAAGCAACAATTACATCGAGATGATCAAAATGGAGTTCATTGGAGTATCTTAAGGGTTGCCATGCTTAGAGCTATGGTTTGAGCCATAATGGATCAAGATTTTAAAAGGATGATTGAATGATGAATTCTAGGGTGGCTCAAAGATATGATCATAATGGACTCATGTGTTGAGTCATGATTGAGCAAGCTATTCAAGTGAAGAATTCAATATATCCTTCACGCGTCAAGATTAAACATGGAGTAGAGATATCGGTTGACCAAGTTGAAGCTCGGAGATTGAACTCTAAATGGTCACACACGAGCACAAATGATGCACTACATAAGATATTGTGGTATGATAAGAAATTATCAATTTCACTCTGTGTACTAACCCATACTATGTGTTGTCTATGTTTTCGAGGGTTAGGTGATTCTCATGGGCTTGCATCGAGAGAGAGAGAGAGAGAGATTTCAAGTGTCTATAAGAGGATAACATCAAGTGTTGGTGATCATGGTTGATAAGGGCAAGTTCAAGATAACCATCTCGAGGGATTACATGCTTGAAGCTTGTGGATGATCACATGATGGGCAAGTGAAGATGAATACAAAGCAAGGCCTCCCATATGTGGGAGCTACTTGAAGACTTCACCAATGTCTTGCCTTCAACTTGAGCCAAGAAGAAACATAAACATCAAGCTCAAGTTAAAGGCTTGAGTCAAATGTATTAGTTACTTTGGCGTTAGTGTTGTGGAGAGATGATCACCGAAGAAAAATATACACTCAAGAATGGTTCTCGATAGCTATGTAGTATAGCTCTTTTATGTTTCTTGAGTTATAGGGATCCCACACTATTAAGAGGGGATCAAAGGGGTTAGTGCTAGATTTGCTCAAGTCAACATCTTCTATTTCTACTTCCTCATCATATTCCAACATAGGCATATTTCACTCCTATCCAACACAATTCCACTCATATCCTATATACCAAATAAATCCATAGCCAACTAGGTTCCCCAAAATATATGATCTAACCTTTGCATACTTTGCATCCTCCATTTTGGTTTATATTGGGTGGTTCTCTATGTGAGGACCTGGAGCTTTTCCATAGCTTCAAAAGCAGCCTAAGATCATCAAAATCGGTCCGGATGAGAAAGTTATGGATGTTTTACTTTTAGGCGCTGCAGTTTTTGTGTTGGCGGATATCCGGGACTTGGCACGGAAATCCGGCCGTAGATATCGAGAACCGTGTTGAAATGCTGGTTGTGTCCTCGGATGTCCGACAACTTGGGCGGATGTCAGGGGCTAACTTGGGCGGATGTCAGGGCTTTGGCGGATGTTCGACCCCATACTCTGGCCTCTATTTTTCACATGCGTGTATGTGCATTTCTCAACCGCGGATGTCAAATTGCGGATGTCGGCCCAACACAACCACTTACTCACAAGCGGCTAGTTTTCTAGGCTTGCTATATATATATAGCATCCCTCGATGCGGCTATATCTCCCGCGTGTCGAAGCACGACTTAGAGGCATAACGCATTGAAAGCAATGTCATAAGTGAGGTAATCTTCAAACAACCCATGTAATACATAAGGAAAGAGATACATAGTTGAATTACAATCGCCACTTCACACAATTACATGAATAAAGCATTACATCATCGAGATACAATCAAGGTCCGACTACGGAACCAAAATAAAGAAGAACCCCAAATCGACAAAGGTCCCGATCGACCCCAGCTGGGCTCCACTACCGATCAACTAGAAGCGAAACAACACAAAGGGCAAGATCTTAATCGAGCTCCTCCTTGAGCTTGGTTCGTCACCTACTCATTAACATAGGCACTGCAAACTGGTTTTGGAAGTATCATGAGCCACGGGGACTCGGCAATCTCAAAACCAGCGAGATCAAGACTATTTAAGCTTATGGGAAAGGAAGGGGTAAAGTGTGAGGCTGCGGCGACGACTAAGCATATATGGTGGCTAACATACGCAAATAAGGCGAGAAGAGAAGCAAAGGCAGTCGTCAACTAGCAATGATCAAGAAGTGATCTGAACTCCTACTTCGTCAAACATAACCCGAAACCGTGTTCACTTCCAGACTCCGCCGAGAAGAGACCATCACGGCTACACCTTGTTGATGCATTTGAATTCGGATCTGGTGTCAAGCTATCTACAACGGACATTAACAAATTCCCATCGCCACATAACATGGGCACGGCTCTCGGTTTATACCTGCGGGGTGTCCCAACAGCCCATGACAAGCTCCTGCGATCAAGCGAATAGACCTTCTCCGGAAGACTGATCGATCTCGGAATCCGGTTTACAAGACATTTCGACAATGGTAAAACAAGACCAGCAAAGCCGCCCGATGTGCCGACAAATCCCGATAGGAGCTGCACATATCTCGTTCTCGGGGCACTCGAATGAGCAAGGCAGCGGGTTGGCATAGACCACAGTTGCCCGAGTAGCGGGACATCGCTTCGATTTGGACCGGCACCGGAGGAGCAGCCGGGGGGTAAAATAAAGATGACCCTTAGTCTGCGGAACCCAAGGGAAAAAAGGCTTAGGTAGGCAAATGGTAAAACCAAGGTTGGGCCTTCTTTGGAGGAGTTTATTCAAAGCGAAGCTGTCAAGGGGTCCATAAATCACCAACGCAAAATCCGGGAACATAACACGGTATGGCGGAAACTAGAGGCGACAAGAGTGGAACAAAACACCGGGCATAAGGCCGAGCCTTCCACCCTTTACCAAGTATATAGATGCATTAATTAAATAAGAGATATTTGATATCCCAACATAATCACATCCATCATGGAGCAATCTTCAACTTCACGCAACTAACAATGCTATAAGAGGGCTGAGCAAAGCGGTAACATAGCCAATCAATGGTTTGCTAGGAAGGGTGAAAATGTTAGAAACTAACATGGCAATATGGGAGGCATGGTAAACAAGTGATAGGTAGCGTAGCATAGCGATAGAACGAAGCAACTAGCAAGCAAAGATAGAAGTGATATCGAGGGTAATGGTCATCTTGCACGAGATCCCGCAAGGAAGAAGAATGAGTCCATGAAGAAGACAAGCGAGCGTGGTCGAGCGAATCCTCACAACTCCGGAACAAAACCGAGGCTAACGAGAGAAGCAAACCGGAAAGAAGCAAACAACATGGTAAACACACAAGCATAAACATGTCATGATGCACAAACAAGTATGATGCATGTCCGGTTTAATGAGGCATGGCAAGGCAAAGTGCAGCGAACAATACTACAAATTAAGTGGAGCTCAATATGCAGCGAGTTGCATATTGACGAGCATACATCAATATTTAGTTCTCTCGTTAAGGCTAACCAACAATATTAAATGTTGTTAAGCATGGCAAGAGGTGAAGCATAATTAAACTAACAATTTAGGCAAGTTTAAATGAGGCGGAACAACAAACAACAATTCGAGAAAATCCCCATATGTCATTTAGCAATTAAAGCAAACAACAATTTTAAACATTTTAATTGTTGTTATCATGATCTGGATGACATAGGCAAGTTTATGCAATTTTATGAAAATGTTGACATAAGCATGTTATGAAGCGTTTGGTCACTATGGCGGAACAAAGCGGGTGCCCGCAGCGAATCCGAAAATGATGCCACGGCAACATATCGGTTCCGGTAGCTCACGGAGATACGGTGCAAAAGGAGGCATCGCGGATGTGCGCAACATGCTAGAGATGGTGGGGTGCTCCCGACTACGGGTTCCCACGGGTTAGGGGCATGGAAGCAGTGACAATTCGGACACGGTGAAAGCGGTGCATCTCATTCAACACATGCATTCGGTCCACGGCGGTCGTTCTCGGCGGTTATACCTTGAGCGTGCATATTACGTAATGGATCGAGTCCGTCGAAGGAAGTAGTCGTTCACGGGTCGTAGTGGAAGTAGTCATACTCGTGGCGGTAGTGGAAGTAGGCGTTCATGTTTAGTAGTCGTACATGTCGGTGTTAGTGGAAGTAGTGGTACATGGCATTTGTAGTTGTACGTTTTACGTAGATGGTCGGTCGGCGGTAGTGGTACCGTTCTGCGAGCGAACTTTGGCGGAACATGGGTGTCGTGGTACTTGGCGATATCGGGATGATCTTGCGTCTTCATGCGTAGAGATACTTGGCGGATTCGTGTGCTTGAACTTAACGGGTCTCGCAAAGGCGTCGTGGTACTTGGCGCTAGCGTCTTGAGCGTGAGGTACTCATAAAAACCGAGATGGTCTTGGCGATCCGGTGAGGCGGCGTGGTCGATCGCGGTCTTGGTCTTGGCGTCCGTCTGCGGTAGCCCGTGAGCTCATAGCTTCTGGCAGCAGCAGCAAGCGGCGAGCAGGCAGGAGAGCGCCGGGCGCGATGGTGGTGGGCGAGGCTTCCGCGAAGCAGGCATGGCGAAGCTGATAGCCTCGCGAGGCCATGGCGGTGAGCTCACGGCGGGAGGTGAAGAAGGCGGTCGCGGCGGGGGCGAGGCGCGAGGGCCATGGGGCGGTGCTGCGCTGATATCTTGATGGGGAGGCATGGAGGAGGCGGCGTGGTGATGGAGGTTGCAGCGGAGGCATGGTTGCAGGCGCCATGGGAGGTGGCCTGAGGCATGTGTGGCGTGGGAGGATGGCCTTGAGGAGAAAGCATGACCGACCAGGCTCGCCGGAGGGCCGAGACCAGCGGGATCGGACGCAGGGGTGAAGGAGGATGGGGATGAGGCGCTCGGGCCTTGCAGTGTGAGGAGCTCCTCTCCTAGCGATGTGTGCGATCGTGGTGGCGCGAGGAATGAGGAGGAGGGACCGAGGGAGATCTTTGAGGGATCGGCGGGGGGTTCGGGCTAGGGTTTAGGAGGGTTAGGAGGGCGGTGGCGGGCCATGATGCAAATGGGCGGCCTGGTTCTTTGAGCTGCAAAGACTGCTGGGCTCTCTACTCTCTCTTTAGCAGAAAAAAATAGAGAGCATATCAAAAGAATTAAAAGAAAAGGCCAAGAACAAGAATAAAATGGTGGGACATATTTGTAAGGCTTTACGGAATATTTCCAACCCAACAAAAATGGTTCCAACAAAATAGGAGAAGTTAAATCTAAAATTATTTAACTTGCACCGAAGGAGTTTGAATGGAGTCTAGACTTTAGGAGTAGCCAAAATGTTGAGATCTTTGGTGGAGCTCCGGAAGATGATGAAAGAATAAATGGCAAAGTTGGAGATCAAGAATTAAGACAACAAAGGCATTAGGATATTTTGTAAGTGTGTTTGCGGTAATCCAAATAATTGGAATATTTACTATAGCTCTCTAAATATCGAGAGGATATGTTTTAAAGAGAATCACCATGTGAATTCCCTCGATTTAAATAGATCAGCAATCTATGCAATTTATTTAGGTGAGTTTTAAAAATTAAATGACATGATGGCATGATGCAATGGAAATGATGCAACAAACAAAACAAATCACATGTGAAACTTCGGAGTAGTGGAAGTCTTACGGAGGGTCGGTCTCAAGGCGTTACAACCTCCACCACTACAAGAGGATCTCGTCCGAGATTTGGGATGCACCGGGAGAAAGCGGAAGAGGAAGAGGTAAAACATAGTTGCTTCTTTGACAAATGAGTGAAACCAAAGAACCTTGAGAGGTTGAACAAAATGAAAGAAAGAAAACAACGAAGTTGAACAAAGTTGAAAACACTCTGTTAGAAAAGAGGAACAAGGAACATTACGAGAACTTGAAGATTGCAAAGACACGAACCAAGAGTTTAATGGACAAGATAGAATTCGAAACCACTCTGGTTAAAACAAGATGAGAGAGAAAGAATTAAGGCGACACCACAGTTGAACATGGAAGGAATAGAACATGAACTTGACAAGATGAGAGGATACTTGATGAAAACAACTACACCCTGCCTCGAGAACTATTGAAAGAATGGCACAAGGGGTAAGAAGGATTTGAGACTGACACTCCGATTGAAGCAGGAGAGCAAAACTTGATAAGATGAAAGAACTTGAAGAGATGACACAACACTTGGTTAAATGGATAAGGATGAAAGAACACGATCCTCACAATCGAGATGATGAGTGAAAGCAACATCACAATGTCTCCGAAAGAAAGAATAGAAGATAGATCATTGGAATAAAGGGACGGAGAAGAAAATGACAACTTCTACAATTGAATTTGGAAGTCATCCTTGCAAGAAGGTTAGAATAGAGTTGTTGGAAGACCAACAACGAAAAGAATAAGTTTGTAGTGGGCTTATGGAAACATCTCAACATTATGAGGTGACAACCGGCCACTAACGGAAACAATTGCTTGCTTGAGATTAACGAAGAGATGAAAGCTTGTTCCATCAAGATGGAAAAGAGATAACTTGGGTCATTAATAAGCACCAAAATAGCAAAATTCCTTAGGGAAGGCTTTAGGTGAAATCTATACCAAGATAACTCAATGAAGAGATTGGCGTTTGAAAAGATCTCTTGAACAAAGAAAATGATGGATTTAAATATGTCACTCTTGAAAACTTGTGAATCATGAAGCGAAGGAAACTATCAAGAATGACCTAACACCACCTCAGAAGATAAGGTAGAAAGAATTGCACTTTGGAATGCAAGATGAAGAATGCTTGAACTCCTCAAAACAAGACATGTGTTGAACACCATGTTTAATTTTTGAGTATAGCTTGGCTGATCTTAACTTCAAGAGAAATCTTGAAGAACAATTGAAGAATGAAAATAATCCTTGATGAACCACCACTCCGGTGATAAACGGATGATAAAAAGAAAGAGAAGTTGAAAACACAAGGTGAAGCCTTGCTATGATTTAGATGGAGCTTCTAGCGAGATAATCGGAAAACTTAGAACTCAGGAAGAAAGATGAACAACAAGAAGCCAAGAATTTATTCCTCTGAACAAACTCGAAGGAAAGGATTAATCACTTGGATGAAACAAGAATAAGAATTGTGTTATGCGTATCCTTCACCAATTTAAATTGATGACAAGCAACAGATTTGGCATACTACTTATTCTAGTAGAAAGGATTAAAGAGAGATATAAGCGCAAACTTGAGAAGGTATTAATGGAACCACCGGTGAGATTTGGAAACAACGAATAAATTAATATGAGAACATAGGAAGAGGAATCTTGAACAAACCACCGTAAGAATTGAAAATGAAAGTAGCAAAGGCACAATTCACCGGGAAGAGTTGGAAGATGAATGAAGATACTTGAGGGGATTTAGATACATGAGCGAAGAGATCATGAACTGATTAGAGGGTATTTGAGCGATGCATCGGAAGAATTTGAGAGCGAGTGAAAGCTGAGAATGAATAATTACGAGATGATTGGCTCGGAAAATGAAGCGAAAAGACTCTGAATTGCTCGGATGGATGGAAAGAATTCTCTGTCGAAAGCAATTATGAGAGGATGGCATAACGCTAGAACCATGAATCTCTGGATGAGCGGGTAAGGATTTAAGAGGAACTCTTCTTTAGTCTTCAAAATTCGAGAATGGCGACTAGAAACACCACAATGAATTGTTGAGACACCGGAAGTATCAAAAGAAAAAAGGTTGAGCCAAAGATGAAAAGAATTTGAAAGATCTTGGAGAAAAGCATTTGGTGATGATAACTCATTCTTCGTCAAACTTGGAGAGAATTTAGGATAGCTCGGGAAAATAGAAGAGTCGGGTAAGATCACAGGAAAAGACACGTGGGTTAGGGCCCTCAAAATAACACCGTTGAAAAGATTTAAAGAGATGTTGCACGGTTGAATTAAATGACTTGAATGAGATAATAATCTCCAAATAAGCTTGAACATATTAAGAATGGAAAACACGAATCTTTTGAGATATCTTGACACTCGGAACAATTGAATAGGCGAGGGAATGATTAAAGAGATACACGGCATACACAAACACTTGAAGCGAGGAAGGAATATGATCAACACCAAAAACTTGACTTGAATCCACGGAGAAGAAAAGAAACGGAGGATGATGAACTTGAAACTCCCTTAGTATCTTCACGAGAATCACGGATAAGAACATTGGCGGATAAGAATGGAAGACTTCACATGAATAAATGGATACTTGATTAAAATATATGAGTCCTTGAAGAAAAGGGTGGGAGGCGGAAAACAAGGACAACTTGGGACGGATGAAACAAACACCGTTGAGAAAAACTTAGAATTGATCTTGCGGATGTTGAAATGATCGAATCCACTTGAAGAAACACGCGGTTGGAAAAAATTAACATGATGACCTCGATGATCAAGAAGGATTAATATTCACATAGCAATACGAGAACACCGTTCTGAAAAGTATGGATTCAACATTTGACTTGAAGCAACTCGAATACCACAAATCAAAACAAAACAAAGTTTGGCTTGCAGAATAAGCGAACAAACATATGATAGAATTTACGTCAAAGTTTTCGTGGTGGGGCCTACGGGCTCGATCGTCTGCACCATCATGTACAAGGCGATGCACATGACATACAAAGTGTCCACGAGTCGGCATAGCCAAGGACTCTTTAAGACACATGAGACCATTTGTAAAACCAACCGTGAATAGGCGGACCACTAGGCGTGAACCCCAATTTCATATCATACATCCGTCGGAAAGATATCCTAAGAGCTACTTGAATTCCCATATGAAACTCCGAAATTTTCCGGTTATGCAATCGGTGTTGGGGATACGAGGGAAGCATAATATCTCACCCAAAACTAGCAAATCCTACATCCAATTGTATCCATCCTTGACACATAACCAAGAAACCTTGAAATCGTCTACCTCAACCTTGAAAAGCATCAGTTATACAAGTTATGGCGATACTCCCAAACTCCTTGATCTTGGGTGGCATCGAGTTATCTCACCAGCGAACACGCATAAAAGAGATTTTCGATGTCGGTACTAAACTCAGGTATTCTAGAACTGCAATGATAAAATTATGGCGACAACACCTCGAGCTCAACTCCCGAGACACTTCCACTAAACCCACGGCGAGGAGGCACCAAGACAATGTTCTCATCATAAAACCATCGAACGATTCCAAGATACCAGCGTGATCCTAAAAAAATTAGAAATTTGAGAAGAAGAGTCAAAACTCTCGTCGGGATGCCTTACCAAAGCGATGAAGAGCTGGGAGTAAAAGAATTCCTAACTCTCCGATATATATAATCCTAAATGACTCAAAACATTTTTCTAGACACAACTCGGCGCTAAAAGCGATCAGCGGTGGGGCTCCTAAGGTCGGGAAGGCTCGATTACCAACATAGCGCCCTTGATGCGGCTATATCTCCCGTGTCGAAGCAAACTTAGAGGCATAAGCGCATTGAAAGCAATGTTTCAAGTGAGGTAATCTTCACACAACCCATGTAATACATAAGGAAAGAGATACATAGTTGGCTTACAATGCCACTTCACACAATTACATGAATAAAGCATTACATCATCGAGATACAATCAAGGTCCGACTACTGAAACCAAAATAAAGAAGAACCCCAAATCGACAAGGTCCCTATCGACCCCAGCTGGGCTCCACTACCGATCAACTAGAGCGAAACAACACAAAGGGCGGATCTTCATGAGCTCCTCCTTGAGCTTGGTTGCGTCACCTACTCGGTAACATAGGCACACTGCAAACTGGTTTTGGAAGTATCACATGAGCCACGGGGACTCGGCAATCTCAAAACCAGCGAGATCAAGACTATTTAAGCTTATGGGAAAGGAAGGGGTAAAGTGGTGAGGCTGCGTGACAGCGACTAAGCATATATGGTGGCTAACATACGCAACTAAGAGCGAGAAGAAAAGCAAAGGCAGTGCGTCGACTAGCAATGATCAAGTGATCCTGAACTCCTACTTCGTCAAACATAACCCAAAAACCGTGTTCACTTCCGGACTCCGCCGAAGAGACCATCACGCTACTACACCTTGATTGATGTGTTTTAATTCGGATCTGGTGTCAAGTTATCTACAACGGACATTAACAAATTCCCATCGCCACATAACCTTGCGAGCACGGCTCTCGAGTTTATACCCTGCGGGGTGTCCCAACAACCCATGACAAGCTCTCGCGATCAGCGAAGGAATAGACCTTCTCCCGGAAGACTGATCGATCTCGGAATCCCGGTTTACAAGACATTTCGACAATGGTAAAACAAGACCAGCAAAGCCGCCCGAAGTGCCGACAAATCCCGATATGAGCTGCACATATCTCGTTCTCGGGGCACCTTTGGATGAGCAAGGCGACGGGTTGGCATAGACCACAGTTGCCAGGCGCCGGACATCGCTTCGGTTTGGACCAGCACCGGAGAAGCCCGGGGGGGGGTAAAATAAAGATGACCCTTAGTCTGCGAACCCAAGGGAAAAAAGCTTAGGTAGGCAAATGGTAAAACCAAGGTTGGGCCTTCTTTGGAGGAGTTTTATTCAAGCGAACTGTCAAGGGGTCCCATAAATCACCCGACCAGCGTAAGCATAAAATCCGGGAACATAACACGGTATGGCGGAAACTAGAGCGGCAAGAGTGGAACAAAACACCGGGCATAAGGCGAGCCTTCCACCCTTTACCAAGTATATAGATGCATTAATTAAATAAGAGATATTTGATATCCCAACATAATCCACATCCATCATGGAGCAATCTTCAACTTCACTGCAACTAACAATGCTATAAGAGGGGCTGAGCAAAGCGGTAACATAGCCAATCAATGGTTTGCTAGGAAGGGTGAAAATGTTAGAAAGTGACATGGCAATATGGGAGGCATGGTAAACAAGTGATAGGTAGCGCAACATAGCGATAGAGCGAAGCAACTAGCAAGCAAATATAGAAGTGATATCGAGGGTAATGGTCATCTTGCACGAGATCCCATAAGGAAGAAGAATGAGTCCATGAAGAAGACAAGCGAACCTAGTCGAGCGAATCCTCACAACTCGGAACAAAACCGAGGCTAACGAGAGAAGCAAACCGGAAAGAAGCAAACAACATGGTAAACACACAAGCATAAACATGTCATGATGCACAAACAAGTATGATGCATGTCCGGTTTAATGAGGCATGGCATGGCAAGTGCAA
>JAHHZJ010005884.1:0-24637 GCA_021437245.1 Aegilops speltoides | reverse complement strand
GCCCTTCCTCTTCTCCCTCGAGGCCCACCGAGGCCCATTTACCTCCCGAGGGTTCCGTAACCTCCCTAGATTCCAGAATTCTGCCGCCTCTAACCATTCCAACTCCAAACATAGGCTTCCAATATATCAATCTTTATGTCTCGACCATTTCGAGACTCCTCGCCATGTCCGTGATCACATCCGGACCAACTTCTTCGGTACATCAAAATACATAAACTCATAATAACCGCCATCGAAACCTTAAGCCGCGGAGGACTACGGTTCGAGAACAATGTAGACATGACCTAGAACTATTCACGTCAATAACCAACAGCGGACCGATGCCCATATTGGTTCCTACATATTCTACGAAGATCTTTATCGGTCGATCATAACAACATACGTTGTTCCCTTTGTCATCGGTATGTTACTTGCCCGAGATTCGATCGCTTGATCCAATACCTAGTTCAATCTCATACGCAAGTCTCTTTACTCGCTCCAGAATACATCATCTCACAACTAACTCATTAGTTGTAGTGCTTGCAAGGCTTCAGTGATGTGCATTACCGAGAGGGCCCAGAGATACCTCTCCACAATCGGAGTGACAAAACCTAATCTCAAATACGCCAACCCAACATCTACCTTTGGAGACACCTGTAGAACTCTTTATAATCACCCAGCTTACGCCAGGACGCTTGGTAGCACCCAAAGTGTTCCTCCGTAAACGGAGTTGTATAATCTCATAGTTACAGAACATGTATATGTCATGGATAAAAGCAAAGAGTAACATACTAAACGATCGTGCTGCTAAGCTAAGGGAATGGGTCATGTCAATCGATCATTCTACTAATGATGTGACCTTGTTAATCAAATAACAACTTTGTTCATGGTCGTGAAACATAACCATCTTTGATTAACAAGCTAGTCTAGTAGAGGCATACTAGTGACATGTTGTTTTGTCTATGCATTCACACATGTATCATGTTTCCGGTTAATACAATTCTAGCATGAATGATAAACATTTATCATGAAATAAGGAAATAAATAATAACTTTATTATTGCCTCTAGGGCATATTTCCTTCAGCCTCCCACTTGCACTAGAGTCAATAATCTAGATTACATAGTAATGATTCTAACACCCATGGAGTCTTGGTGCTGATCATGTTTTGCTCGTGGAAGAGGCTTAGTCAACGGTCTCGCAACATTCAGATCCGTATGTATCTTGCAAATCTCTATGTCTCCCACCGACTAAGTCCCGGATGGAATTGAAGCGCCTCTTGATGTGCTTGGTCCTCTTGTGAAATCTGGATTCTTCGCTAAGGCAATTGCTCCAAGATTGTCACGTAAGATTTTCATTGACCCGATGCACTAGGTATGACACCTAGATCGGATATGAACTCCTTCATCCGCACTCTTCATTAGTCGCCCAAGTTGCTATGTATTCCGCTTCACATGTAGATCCCGCCACGACGCTTTGTTTAGAACCGCACTAACCGACATCCTCCGCTTAGTGTAAATACGATCCGTTCTCGCGATTTAGAATCGTCCCATCGCTGTCAAAGCTTGCATCAACGTAACTGCCATTTATGAGCTCTTTGTCACCTCCATATACGAGAAACATATCCTTAGTCCTTTCGTATTTCAGATGTTCTGACCACCCCAAAGGATCCACTCTCGATTACTTTGGTACCTCCCTCGCTAGGCTTATAGCAAGGCACACATCGTGTCCTGTACACAAGATTGCATACATGATAGAGCCTATGGTCAAGCATAGGAACATCTTTCATTTTCTCTCTATCTTCCGCAGTTGGTCGGGCATTGAGTCTTACTCAACTTCACACCTTGTAACACGTGCAAGAACCCTTTCTTTGCTTGATCCATTTTGAACTTCTTCAAAATTTTGTCAAGGTATGTGCTTTGTGAAAGTCCAATTAAGCGCCTTGATCTATCTCTATAGATCTTAATGCCCAATATGTAAGCAGCTTCACCGAGGTCTTTCATTGAAAAACTCTTATTCAAGTATCCCTTTATGCTATCCAGAATTCTATATCATTTCCGATCAGCAATATGTCATCTACATATAATATCGTAAATGCCACAGAGCTCCCACTCACTTTCTTGTAAATACAAAGCTTCTCCAAAAGTCTCAGATAAACCCAAATGCTTTGATCACACTATCAAAGCGCTTATTCCAACTCCGAGATGCTTGCACCAGTCCATAGATGGATCGCGGAGCTTGCACACTTTGTTAGCTCCCTTGGATCGATAAAACCTTCCGTTGCATCATATACAACTCTTCTTCCGTAAATCCATTCAGAATGCGCTTTACATCCATTTGCCAAATTTCATAATCATAAAATGCGCAATTGCTAACATGATTCGGACGGATTTAAGCATCGCCACGGGTGAGAAGGTCTCATCGTAGTCAATCCTTGAACTTGTCGAAACCTTTATGCATAAGTCGAGCTTTATAGACAGAATATTACCGCCGCCACTGCCTTCTTCTTGAAGATCCACTTGTTTTCTATTGCTTGCTTACCCTGCAAGTCAACCAAAGTCCATACTTTGTTTTCATACATGGATCCCATCTCGATTTCATGGCCTCAAGCCATTTTGGAATCTGGCTCACCATCGCTTCTTCATAGTTCGAGGTTCATCATGATCTAGTAGCATGACTTCCGTAATGGATTACCGCATCACTCAAAAGCGGATCTTACTCGCGTGATCTACGAGGTTCTCAGAGAACTTGATCTCAAGTTTCATGATCAACATCATCAACTTCCTCACTACTTTGGTGTAGGTGTCTCGTAAACCGGTTTCGCGATTTAACTACTTTCAAGTAAGGGAGAAGGTACTATTACCTCATCAAGTTCCACTTTCCTCCCACTCACTTCTTTCGAGAGAAACTCCTTCTAGAAAGGATCCATTCTAGCAACGAATGTCTTGCCTTCGGATCTGTGATAGAAGGTGTACCCAATCGCCTCCTTTGGGTATCCTATGAAGACACATTCGATTTGGGTTCGAGCTTATCAGTTGAAGCTTTTTCACATAAGCATCGATCCCCAAACTTTAAGAAACGATAACTTTGGTTTCTTGCCAAACCATAGTTCATAAGGTGTCGCCTCAACGGATTTCGACGGTGTTCTATTCAGCAGTGAATGCGGTACGCCTCTAGAGCATAACCCCAAAACGATAGCGGAATCAGAAGAGACATCATAGATCGCACCATATCTAGTAAAGTACGACACGACGCTCGACACACCATTACGCTGTGGTGTTCCGGTGGCGGAGTTGTAAACTATTCCGCATTGTTTCAAATGTGACCAAACTCAGAACTCAAATATTCACTCCACGATCGATCGAGAAACTTTAATTTTCTTGTTACGATGATTTTCAACTTCACTCAAATTCTTGAACTTTTCAAATGTTTCAGATTTATGTTTCATTAAGTAGATATACCCATATCCGCTTAAGTCATCCGTGAAGGTGAGAAAATAACGATATCCGCCACGAGCCTCAACATTCATCTGACCACATACATCCAGTATGTATGATTTCCAACAACTGCTGTTTCTCCATAGTACCGAGAACGGTGTTTTAGTCATCTTGCCCATGAGGCACGGTTCGCAAGTGCCAAGTGATTCATAATCAAGTGACTCCAAAAGTCCATCAAGATGGAGTTTCTTCATGCGCTTATAATCGATATGACCTAAACGGCAAGTACACAAATAAGTTGCACTATCATTATCAACTCACATCTTTTGGTTTCAACATTATGAATATGTGTATCACTACTATCGAGATTCATCAAAATAGACCATTCTCAAGGGTGCATGACCATAAAAGATATTACTCATATAAATAGAACAACCATTATTCTCTCGATTTAAATGAATAACCGCCTCGCATCAAACAAGATCCAGATATAATGTTCATGCTCAACGCAGCACCAAATAACAATTATTTAGGTCTAAAACTAATCTCAAGGTAGATGTAGAGGTAGCGGTCGATCGCGATCACATCGACTTTGGAACCATTTCCCACGCCAGATCGTCACCTCGCCCTTGCCGTGAGTTCGCTACCAGAGTCCCTGCTTTCGAGTTGCAAATATTAGCAATGTAACCAGATTAAATACCCAAAAGCTACTACGAGCTCTAGTAAGGTACACATCAATAACATGTATATCATATATACCTTTGTTCACCTTGCCATCCTTCTTATCCGCCAAATACTTGGGGCAGTTCCGCCTCAAAGGACTACCGCTTAAGAGAAGCACTCGGCTTGTTTAGGGCCGACTTGGGTTTTTCTCCCGAGCAAAGAACTTGCTTGCTGTTCTTCTTGAAGTTCCCTTCTTCTTCCCTTTGCCTTTCTTCTTGAAACTAGTGGTCTTATCGACCATCAACACTTGATGCTCCTTCTGATTTCTACCTCCGCAGCCTTTAGCATTGCGTAAGAGCCTGTATAGTCTTTACTAACCCTTGCATATTATAGTTCATCACGGTTTTGTAGCTTGGTGGCGTGATTGAAGAATTCTGTCAATGACACAATCATCCGGAAGATTAACTCCCAATTGTGTCAAGTGATTGTAGTACCTGCACATTCCGAGTATATGCTCACTAATGTAACTATTCTCTCCATCTTGCAGCTATAGAACTTATTGGAGACTTCATATCTCTCAATCCGCATTCTGTTGAATATCAACTTCAACCTCGAACATCTCATATGCTCCATGACGCTCAAAACGCCGTTGAAGTCCCGGTCTAAGCCGTAGCATGGCACACCGAACTATAGAGTAGTCATCAGCTTTGCTCGCCAGACGCTCATAACATCTCGCAGCTGCATCAGCAAGAAGTTCTGCACCTAGCGGTGCATCCAGACGAACTCTTCTTCGGCAGCAATGAGGATAATCTCGTTACGGACCCAATCCGTAATTGCTACCATCATCTTTCAACTTTGCTTTCTCAAGGAACGCATTAAAATTCAACTAACAACAAAGACGAGCCATCTATCTACAATCAAACATAAACAAGCAAGATACTATCAGTACTAAGTTCATGATAAATTTAAGTTCAATTAATCATATTACTTAAGAACTCCCACTTAGAAAGACATCTCTAGTCATCTAAGTGATCACGTGATCCAAATCAACTAAACCATAACCGATCATCACGTGAAATGGAGTAGTTTTCAATGGTGAACATCTTATGTTGATCATATCTACTATATGATTCACGCCGACCTTTCGGTCTCCGTGTTCCGAGGCCATATCTCGCATATGCTAGGCTCGCCAAGTATAACCCGAGTATTCTCAAGGTGGTGCAAAACTGGCTTGCACCTGCTGTAGATGGACGAGAGCTTATCACACCCGATCATCACGTGGTGTCCGGGCACGATTTAACTTTGGCAACGGTGCATACCGGGAGAACACTTTGATAATTTAGTGAGAGATCATCTTATAATGCTACCGCCAATCAAAGCAAGATAAGATGCATAAAAGGATAAACATCACATGCAAATCAATATAAGTGATATGATATGGTCATCATCATCTTGTGCTTCATGATTCCATCTTGCAAGCACCACCATGATCACCATCGCCACCGGGCGCGACACCTTGATCTCCATCGAGCATCGTTGTCGCCTCGCCAAACTTATGCTTCTACGACTATCGCTACCGCTTAGTGATAAAGTAAAGCATTACAGTATGTATTGCATTGCATACAATAAAGCGACAACCATATGGCTTCTCGCCAATTACCGATAACTTCGTTACAAAACATGATCATCTCATACAATAAAATATAGCATCACGCCTTGACCATATCACATCACAACATGCCCTGCAAAACAAGTTAGACGCCCTCTACTTTGTTGTTGCAAATTTTACGCGGCTGCTACGGCTTAAGCAAGAACCAGCCTCACCCACGATCAAAACCACAACGATATTTCGCCAAATAGACTCCGCTTTAACCTTCTCAAGGACCGGCGAGCCACACTCGGGTTCAACTAAAGTGAGAGAGACAGCACCACCAGCCACCTTTAAGCAACGAGTGCTCGAGCGGTGAAACCAGTCTCCAGAAGCGCACGCTGCAATGTCGGTCCTGGGCCGCTTCATCTCACAACACCGCTGAACCAAAGTATGACATGTGGTAGGTAGTATGACTTGTATCGCCCACAACTCACTTGTGTTCTACTCGCAAAACATCAAACCATAAAAAACCTAGGCTCGATGCCATCGCTGGGGAACGAGTAATTTCAAAAATTTCCTACGCACACGCAAGATCATGGTGATGTATAGCAACGAGAGGGGAGAGTGTTGTCCACATACCCTTGTAGACCCGGCGAAGCGATCACAACGAGAGGAAGTAGTCGACGCTCCCTCGCGATCCGACCGATCCCGCGCCACATTCATCGCCCCTCGAAGTTCTTGACACGACAGCTCGATGACGCCCTCAGATCCGATCCAGCCGAGTGTCGAGGGAGAGTTCCACAAGACGACGGCGCAGGACGATCTTGATGTTTCACCGCGCAGGCTTCTCACTTAAGCTTCAGACGTATATGACCGAGGTGGAATATGGTGGAGGGGGCACCGTGACACGGCTAAGGAACCATCTAAAGATCAACTTGTGTGTTCTAGGGTGCCCCCTGCCTCAGATATAAAGGAGGGAGGGGAAGGCCGGCCGCCCAGAGGCGGCTGCACGAGGAGTCCTACTCCTCCGAGTAGGACTCCCCCAATCCTAGTTGAATAGGATCGAGGAGGGAAAGAGAGGAGGGGCCGCCTCCTGTCCTATTCGGACTGGGGAGGGGCGAGGCGCGCCACCCCGGCCGCCCTTCTCCTTTCCACCGAGGCCCACCGAGGCCCATTTACCTCGGGGTTCCGTAACCTCCTAGCATCTGCAGAATTCTCGCTGCCTAACCATTCCAACTCCAAACATAGGCTTCCAATATATCAATCTTTATGTCTCGACCATTTCGAGACTCCTCGCCATGTCCGTGATCACATCCGGACTCCAACTTCTTCGTACATCAAAATACATAAACTCATAATAACCGCCATCGAAACCTTGCTGCATGGATCTACGGTTCGAGAACAATGTAGACATGACCTAGAACTATTCACGGTCAATAACCAACAGCGGACCTCGATGCCCATATTGGTTCCTACATATTCTACGAAGATCTTTATCGGTCGACCGCATAACAACATACGCTGTTCCTTTGTCATCGGTATAAAGTTATTTGCCCGAGATTCGATCGCCGATCCAATACCTAGTTCAATCTCGCTACCGCAAGTCTCTTTACTCGCTCCGTAATACATCATCTCACAACTAACTCATTAGTTGTAGTGCTTGCAAGGCTTCGATGTGCATTACCGAGAGGGCCCAGAGATACCTCTCCGACAATCGGAGTGACAAAACCTAATCTCAAATACGCCAACCCAACATCTGCCTTGGAGACACTCGTAGTACTCTTTATAATCACCCAGCCATACGCTCAGACGCTTGGTAGCACCCAAAGTGTTCCTCCCAAAACGGAGTTGCATAATCTCATAGTTACAGAACATGTATATGTCATGGATAAAAGCAAGAGCAACATACTAAACGATCGTGGTGCTAAGCTTATGGAATGGGTCATGTCAATCGATCATTCTACTAATGATGTGACCTTGTTAATCAAATAACAACTCTTGTTCATGGTTAGGAAACATAACCATCTTTGATTAACAAGCTAGTCTAGTAGAGGCATACTAGTGACATGTTGTTTTGTCTATGCATTCACACATGTATCATGTTTCCTGTTAATACAATTCTAGCATGAATGATAAACATTTATCATGAAATAAGGAAATAAATAATAACTTTATTATTGCCTCTAGGCATATTTCCTTCACGACATACCCGAAGTCGGCGGGTGGGAAGAGTTGACGCCGCATTGGAGCCTGGTACTCGCCGCCAGCGTGTTCACGTTTAGTGCTCGGGCCGAGATTATTTCAGACGAGTGCATTCCCAGCCAAGTTGGCTACAATGCGCCTCCTCCAAGGCACGAGTTGGGGGGTTTTCCTGTGATGGGAGTATGTGGCATCCATGTTCTCACATGAAGGTTCTTCCTTGGCAGTTAAGCGGTTTTCGCTGATATTCCTCATGGATTTGAGCGGGTCGCCTCCACCGGCCCACCCCTGGCTGTCACCGCTGGGGAAGCCGGAGGGCTACGAGGCCCGCTGACCATCAAGACCTCCGCCGGATCATTGCTATCGCGACTGGATGCGGTTCTAATGGAGCCACCGATTGATCGAACAAAGTCAGAGAGAT
Source organism: Aegilops speltoides (assembly GCA_021437245.1). Taxonomy (NCBI): domain Eukaryota; kingdom Viridiplantae; phylum Streptophyta; class Magnoliopsida; order Poales; family Poaceae; genus Aegilops; species Aegilops speltoides. The sequence continues at coordinate 16,348 of JAHHZJ010005884.1, read as the reverse complement.
TCGCTTGCTCGATTGCCGCGACTGGTGGTGGCCACCGGTGGGCCATCACAAGGCTCACCCATCGCCGAGCCTCGACCACCAGGAGGCGCTTATACCAAGGGGAGACTCGAGAGGAGGATGATAGGGAGTCGACCGATAAGGAGTCGACGACACCAAGCAGCGTAACGCCGCGGGCCACATCGCCTGAAAATGCGCATTTCATGGACGGGAGCTAGCGGCTGATGTCGAGTGGAGCCTCCCCGGAGCCAAGCGAGTCGCCAGGCGATGAAGGTGAGCGCTACGAGACGGATCTCGCGCCCTCGACCAAAACTCCACCGTAAATCATGCGATGAAGGCATCGAACAATTGCAACTCTCTCCTAAATCGCTAAGACACCGCCCCACTTGGGGGCGCTAAACCGTCAGGGTTCTAAGTCCGACAAAGAGAATGGGGGTAGGTATGGAGAGGCAAAATCTTAGCTATGGAGCAGTTGTAAGTACAAGGGATGTACGAGTTCGTGCCCTTCTGAGGAAGGAACAACCCTCATTTTTCCTTGAGTCTTAGGCGGTCGGATCGATTACGAAAGTGTATAGATTACTGTGGTGCGTAACCCTTTACAATCGAGGAGAGGTGGATTATATAGTTCCCGCCGCACTCCTCCTATCAAAGGCTATGTAGGGTTTAAAGTATTGATGAAGGCTGTATGCCATCGGTAACGCTTACATAAAGTGTCCTAAATGCCATAAAGACTACTTAATTACTGCACTGCTTGGATGCAGAGTGGCTCTTGATCTCCTCGGTGGTCGACTCGAGCCTTCATGGTCGAAGTCCTTCGATCCCGCCGAAGTGAAGTCCCTCTTGGTCGATCGGAAGGCGCTTTTCTCGAGGGTGTCCTTGGAAGGGTACTTACGCCGTGCCTAATGACCCTACCTTAGTACATGACTTCATCACCCCTCCACCATAATCCACCTCGATAATATCTTAAGCTGCAAGCTTAGGCTAAGCCCCGTGATCGGTAGAACATCAAGATCGTCATCACCACGCCGTCAGTGGCCGACGGAACTCTCCTCGACACCCGGCCGGATCGGAGTTCGAGGGACGCCATCGAGCTGAACGGTGCTAGAACTCGGAGGTGCCAGCACGCTCGGTGCTTGATCGGTCAGATCGTGAAGACGCATTTACTACATCAACCGCTGCTAATAATGCTTCCGCTACACTTCGCCCACGAGGGTACGGACAACACTCTTCTCGCTGTTTTGCATCACCATGATCTTGCGTAGCATAGGAATTTTTGAAATTACTACATTCCCCAACAATGGCATCCGAGCCTGGTTTTTATGCGTAGATGTTATATGCACGAAGTAGAACACAAGTGAGTTGTGGGCGTTATATAAGTCATACTCGCTAATAAAGCATGTCATACTTCCTGGTCTGTTTGTATTGTTGGATGAAGCGCCCCCACCGACATTACATGCGACGCTTATGCGAGACTTGGTTAATTACCGCAGGCTTTGGCACACGTGTGACTAGCGGTGTCCGCTTTCTCCAACTTTAGTTTAATCCGAAAAGTGCATACGCCCGTCCTTGTGAAGGTTAAACAACACTAACTTTGACGAACTATCGCTGTGGTTTTGATGCGAGGTAAGAACGGTTCTTGCTCAAATTGTAGCAGCTATATGTACAATTTGCAACAACAAAGTAGAGGACGCCTAACTTGTTTTTTGCAGTGGCATGTTGTGATGTGATATGGTCAAGACGTGATGAGATGTGTTATTGTATGAGATGATCATGTTTAGTTGAAGTTATCGGCAATCGGGCAAAAGCCTTATGGTTGTCTCTTTATCGCATAAGATGCAAGCGCCAAATAATTGCTTTACAACATCGCTATGCGATAGCAATAGTTGCAAGAGCAATAGTTGGTGAGACGACCATGTGATGACACATTGATATAGATCAAGATGATGGAGATCATGGTGTCATGCCGGTGATGATGGAGATCATGACGATGCTTTGGAGATGAAGATCAAAGGCACAAGATGATGATGGCCATATCATGTCACATATTTTTGATTGCATATGATGTTTATCTTTTATACATCTTATTTTTCTCTAGTTTGACGGTAGCATTTTAAGATGATCTCTCACTAATTATCAAGAAGTGTTCTCCTAAGTATGCACCGCTATGAAAGTTCTTCGTGGCCGAGACACCACGTGATGATCGGGTGATAGGCTCCACGCTCAAATACAACGGTGCAAAACAGTTGCACACGCCGAATACTCAAAGTTAAACTTGATGAGCCTATCATATACGTAGATATATTCTCGAACACGGAGACCGAAAGGTCTAACGTGAATCATATAGTAGATATGATCAACATAGTGATGTTCACCATTGAAACTACCCCATCTCACGTGATGATCGGACATGGTTTAGTTGATTTGGATCACGTGATCACTTAGATGACTAGTGAGATGTCTGTTCAAGTGGGAGTTCTTAAGTAATATGATTAATTGAACTTAAATTTATCATGAACTTAGTCCCGGTAGTATTTTGCAAATTATGTTGTAGATCAATAGCTCGTGTTGTTGCTTTCTTACATGTTTATTTTGATATGTCCCTAGAGAAATTATTGTGTTAAAAAATGTTAGTAGCAATGATGGATTGGATCCGTGATCCGAGGTTTATCCTCATTGTCAGCATTCAAAGAATTATGTCCTTAATGCACCGCTAGGTGATGCACTCTATTGCAAGAGCAGATGCACATGTTATGAATGTTTGGCTAGCTCAATATGATGACTACTTGATAGTTTAGTGCACCATGCTTAACGGCTTAGAATCAGGACTTCAAAGACGCTTTGAACGCCATGGACCATATGAGATGTTCCAGAATTGAAGTTAATATTTCAAGCAAATACCGAAAGTTGAGATATAAAGTTCCAACAAGTTCTATAGCTAAAAGATGGAGGAGAATCGCTTCAACTAGTGAGCATGTGCTCGATTGTCTGGTACTTCAATCACTTGAATCAAGTGGGAGTTAATCTTCCAGATAAGATAGTGATCGACAGAATTCTAAGTCACCATCACTAAGTTACAAGAACTTCATGATGAACTATAGTATGCAAGGGATGACGAAAAACGATTCCTGAGCTCTTCGTGATGTTGAAATCGACGGTTAAGGTAGAAATCAAGAAAGAGCATCAAGTGTTGATGATTGACAAGACCACTAGTTTCAAGAAAAGGGCAAGGGAAAGAAAGGGAAACTTCAAGTAGAATGGCAAACAAGTTGTCACTCCCATGAAGAAGACCAAAGATACAGCCCTCTATGCGCTATATCTCCCACGGTCAAGCATCGACTTAGAGGCATAACCGCATTGAAAGCAATGTCGCAAGTGAGGTAATCTTCACACAACCCATGTAATACATAAGGGAAAAAGATACATAGTTGGCTTACAATCACCACTTCACCCAATTACATGAATAAAGCATTACATCATCCAGATACAATCAAGGTCCCGACTACGGAACCAAAATAAAAGAAGAACCCCAAATGCTGCATAAAGGTCCCCGATCGACCCCTAACTGGCTCCACTATCGATCAACTAGAACGTAAACAACACAAAGGGCAAGATCTTCATCGAGCCCTCCTTGAGCTTGGTTGGCCATCCGCTCGTAACATAGGCACCGCAAACTGGTTTTGAAGTATCCGTGAGCCACGAGGACTCAAAGAATCCCATTACCATGGGTATCAAGACTAGCAAAGCTTAATGGGAAAGGAAGGTAAAGTGGTGAGGTTGCAGCAGAATACTAAGCATATATGGTGGCTAACCAACGCAAACAAGAGTTTGAAGAGAGCAAAGGAACGGTCATCAACTAGTAATGATCAAGAGGTGATCCCGAACTCCTACTTACGCCAAACATAACACAGAAATGGTGGTTCACTTCCTTGACTACCGAGAAGAGACCATCACAGCCTACACACGCTGTTGATGCGCTTTTAATTCGATCGTGTCAAGTTATCTACAACCGACATTAACAAATTCCCATCTCGCCACATAACCGCTGGCACGGCTCTCGAAAGTTTATACCCTGCAGGGGTGTCCCAACTTAGCCCATGACAAGCTCTCGCGATCAACGGCTGAATAGACCTTCTCCCAAGAAGACCCGATCAGTCTCGGAACTCGGTTTACAAGACATTTCGACAATGGTAAAACAAGACCAAAGAAAGCCACTCGATGCTACCGACAATCCCGATAGGAGCTGCACATATCTCTGCTCTCGTGGCAACACCGATAAGTCAAGCTTACGAGTAAAACCAGCCCTCGAAGTTACCAAGAGGTGGCCTCAAGAATGTTGCTCGCTTCTGCACTCAACACTTAGACAAGCACCGGCCCGGAGGGCTAAATAGAAGATGACCCTTGTTGGTTACCGACCCAAGGAAGGGTATATAGTGGTGGTGAGGCAAATGGTAAAACTAAGGTTGGGCCTTGGCCGGACAAGTTTTATTCAAAGGGAACCGCCGGGGGTCCCATAAATCACCGATCGCTGCTAGGGAACGCAAAATCCAGTGAACATAACACCGTATGACGGAAACTAGGGCGGCAAGAGGGAACAAAACACTGTGCATAAGGCCGAGCCTTCCACCCTTTACCAAGTATATAGATGCATTAATTAAATAAGAGATATTGTGATATCCCAACATAAACCCCGTCCATCATGGAGCAATATTCAACTTCACCGCAGCTAGCAACGCTATAAGAGGGCTGAGCAAAGCGGTAACATAGCCAAACAACGGTTTGCTAGGAATGGTGTCAAAGGTTAGAGGTTCATGGCAATTTGGGAGGCTTGAAGAGCAAATGATAGGCAACGCAGAAAGATAGCGAGCAGAACGAAGCAACTAGCATAGCAATGATAGTAGTGAGATCCATGGTAGCGGTCATCTTGCCCGAAACTCCGCTAGGAAGAAGAACGAGTCCATGAAGAAGACGAACGGAGTAGTCGAATGAATCTCACAACTCCGAACGAACCGGCTAACGAGAGAAGCAAACAGAAAGAAGCAAACAACATGGTAAAACACACAAGCATAATCATGGCATGATGCACAATCAAGTATGATGCATGTCCGGTTTAATGAGGTATGGCATGGCAAGGTGCAACACACAATACTACAAGTTAGTGGAGCTCAATATGCAACGAGTTGCATATTGACGTAAACACCACATCCAAGTTATTTAGTTCGCCTCGCTTAGGTACACAACAATGTTAAATGTTGTTAAACATGTCAAGGTGTAAATAAAAGTAAACTAAATATTTAGGCAAGTTTAAATGAGGCCGCAAACAACAAAAACAACATTTCCTAAAAACCTCATATGCAATTTATGAATTTGCTACTGTTCTGCCCTAAAACATATTTTAAAGTTGTTAAACAGGAAAATAAAATGGACCGTGTTAATCTAGGCATTTTCCACCCCATTTACATATAAAGAACATTTAAACCGAAGCTACGGGTTATTTAGTTATGAATTAAATCATTTTAACATGGCATTTATGCAAATTTAAACAAACAACAGTTTAAACATTTTTAACATGGATGAAAGTTGCATATTATGAATCTAGATGAAAAACTAGTCATTTTACATATATAAATTATTTTAATCCGATGCACGGTTAATGAGTTATTATATGCATGATGTCTAGGGGTTTTTCCGCAAATCAAACACCGGATAAATTAGACAAATTCGCAGACGGTAAAAACCACATCGGGCCGGATCTAGCTGGCCCAAGAGTTCACAAGGAAGGGCTGAGGATCGCCACCATGGGCCAAGCCTGTGTCGGGAAGGCGGTTCGCGGAGGGCGCTGGTGGAGCATGCTGGCTGGGCGCTACCGGGCCTCATCATGGATTCCGGGCCACGCGCCAAGGGCAGCGGGCCATGCAGCGGATCATGGCAGGCAGTCGCGCTGTCGAAGCGACGCTGTCAATAAGGCTGCAGTCATTCTCAAGAATGTAAATGGCGATAGGACGGGTCAACGGCAAGGGCAACAGTGGGGGTTTGGCGACGACGACAGGAGATCCGCAAGGCGGCTGGCTGGAAGAGAGAGACGGATCCAGCCGGATCTCAAGCGGGAAGGGCGCAGACGGCGAAGGGAAGTTCCCGGCTGGTTCTCATGACCCGGCGACGACGGGTGAGGGGATCGGCCGAACGGCGCGAGGCCGGGACCCGAGTAGCTTGTCGACGAGGGGCTCTCGCGCGCTGTTCACCCGAGAGAGAGAGGGGTCGGATGAGGAGAGAGAAGAGCAGAGGAGGAAGGAAGGAGAAGGCAGAGCTAGGGGCACGGCTTGCGGGTGTCGGAGACGAAGCGGAGGAGGGCCTCAGCGCCGCTCGCTATGGGGGGGGTAGAGGAGGAGGCAGGCTAGGCGCCCGGTGCGTGAACAGGCGATGCAGCGGAGCTGCTGCTGGTCATGGTCAAGGCGGCTGCCGCTGCCATGCTTGGTGGAGGAGAGGCGCGGGCTCGGGAAGGAGCACGGCGCAGGAGGAGCGGAGAGGAGGATCTGGATCGGGCGTGTTTCTAGTTGGTCCGGATGTCGAACACGAGGGAGGGAGAGAGGCTGGTTGGTTGGGGATGGATCCCGAGGGACGGTGGAGTGGGCTGCGCGAAGATTTGATGGATGGATGGGACTAGGGTTAGCGATATATATCGCGAGTGGGTAGGCTTAGGGTCATTTGGTCCCTACGATTAAAATCGGACGGTCGCGAATAAAATAGTTAGGGAGCCCAAATAACAAAACGGAGACGTTTTGTAGACGTTAGGGATGATCCGGACCCAACGGTAATGAAAGCCCGGGTCGGGTTCGGGGAAGTTTTCGGACGCAAGAAAGAGGGGGTCGGTTGTTGTAGAGAGGTTAGGTGGTCACGGTCAAGAGGGAAGCAAAACCCGGTTGGTCTGGAACGGTCAACGAAGGCAAGGGGACGCGTAACTCACGAAGGGTGTAAGTTTTATGAAAAACATGCAGATGCAAAGCGATGATGCTATGAGATGAGATGCATGACGATGAGCAAAATGCAAAACAAAAAGCAAAAACCCAACCAACGAAGGAAATATCATATCGCATATCCGAAAAGGCAAGAGTTGGAGTTATGAATATGGAAAGTTGTATCCGGGCGCTACAACACTCCAATCATTACGAGAGGATCTCGCCCCGAGATCTAGGATGGCACCGGAGGGAAAACGGAAAGGAAGAGAAGAGGTAAAACTAAGTTGCTTCGACCAATGAGTGAAAACCAAAGAACCTTGAGAGGTTGAACAAATTGAAAGAAACAAAACAACGGAGATGACCAAGATTGCAAACAATTCGCTGGACAAGAGGAACAAGGAATATGATGAGAACCAAGAGGTTTAGTGATAAGATAGATATTGAAACCATTCCTGCTAAAACTAGATAGAGGAGGAATAAGATTGATATAATTTGGGAAGCACCTCGATCAGAAATGGAAGGAATTGAACATGAACTTGAGAAGATGAGAGGATACATGATGAAATCAACAACACACCGCCTCCCGAATTATTGAAAGAATGGCATAGTGGGTAAGAGGGATTTCAGACAAAGACTCAAAGGAAAAGAGAGGCAAAACTTGATAAGATGAAAGAACTTGAAGAGAGCACAACACTCCCTAAGTTAAATGGATAAGCACGAAAATAACATGATCTTGACAAAACGAGATGATAGGTCAACGAGGGCAACCCCACAAAGCCTCCTAAGAATGAATAGAAGATAGATCGTTGGGATAAAGGGACGGAGAAGAAAATGCCAACTTCTCGCCACAAATGATCTTGGAAAGCACCCTTCCAAGAAGAAGAGAACGGAGTTGTTGGAAACCAACAACGAAAAGAATAAGCTTGTGGCGGCTTATGAAAACATCTCAAAATTATGAGGTGAGCTTCGCCACCAACTAAAACAATTGATTGGATTGATATCAACAAGGAGACGAGAAACTTCTTTCACCGGAGGACAAATGAAGAACTGGGGTCATTTATAAGCACCATAAATAGCAACAATCCTTAGGGAAAGCTTTAGGTGAAATATAACCCAAGATAACTCCAATGAAGAGATCGATGAATTTAAAATACCTCATTCTTGACAACAATATGAATCATGAAACATGAAGGAAATTGTCAAGAGTGACATAACACCACCTCAAAAGATAAAGTAGAAAGAATTGCACTTCAAATGCAAGAAGAAGAATATACTTGAACTCTCAAAACAAAACATGTGTTGAACACCATGTTAACTTTTGAGTATAGCTTATGGATCATAGCTTCAAGAGAAATCTTGAAGAACAATTGAGGAATGAAAAGAACTTGATGAACCACCATGTAGAGCCTCCATGAAGAACTCCAAAGAATAGAAGGATGATGAAAAGAAAGAGAAGTTGAAAACACAAGGTGAAGCCTCATGATGATTTAGATGGAGCTTGGCATTTAGATAAAGCGGTAAACTTGGAACCCCTAAAAAAAAGATGAAACACTAGAACTGAGAATTACTTCATCATGAACGATCTCCTGAAGAAAAATAATTGAAACACTCGAGGAAATAAGAATAAGATTTATTGTATGCTTATCCTTCACCAAATTTAATTGATGACAAGCAATGGATTTTGCATACTACTTATTCTTCTTGAGGGATTAAGAGAGATATAGAGCAAACTTGAGGAAGGTCTTCAACAACCACCGGTAGGATTGAAACAACGAAAGACTGAATGAATTGAAATGATAACAAAGGAAGTGAAATCTCGAACGAACCACCATAAGAATTGAAAATGAAAATAGCAAAGGCACAAATCACCGGGAAGAATTAGAAAATGAACGAAGATACTTGAGAGATTTTAGATACAGGAGAACGAAGAGATCATGAGCTGATTAGAGGGTATTTGAACGATGCACCGGTAAGATTTGGAGAACGATAGCTACACGCTGAGAATAAAGAATTATGACATGATGGCCTTCGGAAGAAAGAAATGGAAACAACTCAAGAAATACTCCGGATGGTAAGACAAGAATTCTCACAATCGAAACAATTATGAGGATAGCATGAAGCTAGAACCAAGAATATTCAAGAGAATGGACCAAGATTTAAGAGAAATCTTTCTTCGGTCTTCACATGTTAAGAATGATGACGAGAACCACCAAAATTGTTGAGGCACTTCGGATCAAAGAAGAATAGAAATGATGAAGCAATGATGAAAATATTTTGAAAACGATTTTGGAGAAAGGATACGACTGATGAAAATTCATTCTTACGTCAAACTTGGAGAAGTTTAGGATAGCTCTGGGAAAATAGAAGAGTCAGGTAAGATCCTGGGAAAAGACCTGTGGGTTAGGGCCCACTCAAAAGAACACCGTTGAAAATGATTTAAAAGATATGTTGCACCGGTTGAATTAAATGACTTGAATGAGATACCAATCTCGAAAGAGCTTGAACAAATGCAGAGTGGAAACACGAATCTTCGAGATATCTTGAGCACCCCGGAATAACAAATAGCGAGAAGTAGAATGATAATGAGGTGCACCGGTATGAGAAGACATTGAAATGAGGAAAAAGGTATGATCAACAAAACTTGACTTGAATCCACCGGAGAAGAAAAAAAGAACGGGATGATGAACTTGAAGTCGTTGAGCATCTTCATGGGAAATCACCGGATCGTAACATTGATTGAAAAGAATGAAGAGACTTCCCACAAATAAAAGGTTACATGGTAAAGAAATCTTAGTCCTTGAGGAAAAGGTGGGTGGGCGGTAAAACAAAGGCAACTTGGAGACGCATGAAACAAAACACCGCTGAGAAGAAATGATAATTGGTCTTGGTGATGTTGAAGTGATCTCGATCCACTTGAAGAGAAACACGGCTTGAAAAGGATTGACATGACAATCTCGATTGTCGAGAAGGATTGGTATTCACATCGGAGTATGAGAACACCATTTCGGAAAGGTATGGAATCAACACTTGACATTGAAGCAACTCAATACCACAACTCAAAAAAAAAACAAAGGACTGGCTTGCGTAATAAGCCGAATAAGTACATATGATAGAGATTTACCCAATCCCATATCATGCATGTGTTGAAAAGATATTCTAGGAGCTACTTGAATTCCCACCTATAAACTTCCCAAACTTTCGGTTATGCAATCTGGTGTTGGGGATACAGGAAGCAATATATCTCACCCAAACTAACAATACCTACATCCAAGTCAGATCCATCCGTCAACACATAACCAAGAAACCTTCGAAATCGTGGTACCTCAGCCTTCAAAAGCATCCGTTATAATGAGTCATGGCAATACTCCCTGCACTACCTCAAGATCGGGTTATCGGGTTATCTCACCAACAACCGCATAAAACAGATTTTTGATGTCGGCGCATTAAACTCGTGTATTCTAGAACTGCAACGATAAAATTATGACGACAACACCTCGTAGCTCAACTCCCCGACACTTCCACTAAAACCTCGACAGGAGGCACCAAGACAATGTTCTCATCATAAAACCATCGGAACGATTCCAAGATACCCAAGATCCTAAAAAAATTTAGTGAAATTTGAGAAGAGAAGAGTCAAAACTCTACGTCAGAGACCTCACCAGAGCGATGAAGAGACCGAGGAGTAAAAAGAATTCCTAACTCTCCGATATATATAATCCTAAATGACTCAAAACATTTTCTAGACACAACTCGCCGCTAAAAACGATCAAGGCAAGGGGGGCTCCTAAGGTCGGGAAGGCTCGATACCAACTTGTAACGCCTCGATGCGGTTATATCTCCCACGTGTCGGAAGCACGACTTAGAGGCATAACCGCATTGAAAGCAATGTCGCAAGTGAGGTAATCTTCACACAACCCATGTAATACATAAGGGAAGAAGATACATAGTTGGCTTACAATCGCCACTTCACACAATTACATGAATAAAGCATTACATCATCCAGATACAATCAAGGTCCGCACTACGGAACCAAAATAAAAGAAGAACCCCAAATGCATAAAGGTCCCCGATCGACCTCTAATCGGGCTCCACTCACCGATCAACTAGAACGAAACAACACAAAGGGCAAGATCTTCATCGAGCTCCTCCTTGAGCTTGGTTGCGCCATCCGCTTCGGGTAACATAGGCACTCGCAAACTGGTTTTGAAGTATCCGTGAGTCACGAGGACTCAAAGAATCCCATTACCATGGGTATCAAGACTAGCAAAGCTTAATGGGAAAGGAAGGTAAAGTGGTGAGGTTGCAGCAGCCGCTAAGCATATATGGTGGCTAACCAACGCAAACAAGAGCGAGAAGAGAGCAAAGGAACGGTCGTCAACTAGTAATGATCAAGAGGTGATCTTGAACTCCTACTTACGCCCAAACATAACACGTAAACCGTGGTTCACTTCCCTGACTCCGAGAAGAGACCATCACGGCTACACACGCGTTGATGCGCTTAATTCGGATCGTGTCAAGTTATCTACAACCGACATTAACAAATTCCCATCTCGCCACATAACCGTGGGCACGGCTCTCGAAAAGTTTATATACCGCAGGGGTGTCCCAACTTAGCCCATGACAAGCTCTCGCGATCAACGAAGGAATAGACCTTCTCCAGAAGACCCGATCAGTCTCGGAATCCCGGTTTACAAGACATTTCGACAATGGTAAAACAAGACCAGCAAAGCCACTGGATACCGACAATCCCGATAGGAGCTCCACATATCTCGCTCGTGGCAACACCGGATAAGTCAAGCTTATGAGTAAAACCAGCCCTCGAGTTGCCAAGAGGTGGCCCCTGCAAGTTATCGCTTCGACCAACACTTAGACAAGCAATCGCCCGGGAGGCTAAATAAAGATGACCCTTGGGTTCCGACCCAAGGGAAGGGTATAGGTGGTGGTGAGGCAAATGGTAAAACCAAGGTTGGGCCTTGCGGACAAGTTTTATTCAAAGCGAACTGTCGTGGGGGTCCAATAAATCACCCGACCGTTAGGGAACGCAAAATCCGGGAACATAACACCGTATGACGGAAACTAGGCGGCAAGAGGAACAAAACACCAGTGCATAAGGCCGAGCCTTCCACCCTTTACCAAGTATATAGATGCATTAATTAAATAAGAGATATTGTGATATCCCAACATAAACCCTGCCCATCATGGAGCAATCTTCAACTTCACCGCAATAGCAACGCTATAAGAGGGGCTGAGCAAAGCGGTAACATAGCCAAACAACGGTTTGCTAGGAATGGTGTCAAAGGTTAGAGGTTCATGGCAATTTGGGAGGCTTGAAGAGCAAATGATAGGCAACGCAAGCATAGCGATAGAACGAAGCAACTAGCATAGCAATGATAGTAGTGAGATCTGTGGTAGCGGTCATCTTGCTCAAATCCCGCTAGGAAGAAGAACGAAGTCTATGAAGAAGACGAACGGGAGTAGTCGAACGAATCCTCACTAACTCCGAACGGAACCGAAGCTTAACGAGAGAAGCAAACCGAAAGAAGCAAACAACATGGTAAACACACAAGCATAATCATGGCATGATGCACAATCAAGTATGATGCATGTCCGGTTTAATGAGGTATGGCATGGCAAAGTGCAACACACAATACTACAAGTTAGTGGAGCTCAATATGCAACGAGTTGCATATTGACTAAACACCACATCCAAGTTATTTAGTTCGCTCGCTTAGGTACACAACAATGTTAAATGTTGTTAAACATGTCAAGGGTGTAACAAAAGTAAACTAAATATTTAGGCAAGTTTAAATGAGGCCAAACAACAAACAACATTTCGTAAAAACCTCATATGCAATTTATGAATTTGCTACTGTTCTGCCCTAAAACATATTTTAAAGATGTTAAACAGGAAAATAAAATGGACCATGTTAATCTAGGCATTTTTCCACCCCATTTACATATAAAGAACATTTAAAACCGAGCTACGGTTATTTAGTTATGAATTAAATCATTTTAACATGGCATTTATGCAAATTTAAACAAACAGCAGTTTAAACATTTTTAACATGGATGAAAGTTCATATTATGAATCTAGATGAAAAACTAGTCATTTTACATATATAAATTATTTTAACCGATGCACGGTTAATGAGTTATTATATGCATGATGTCTAGGGTTTTCTGCAAATCAGAAACACCGGATAAATTAGAAAATTCGCAGACGGTAAAAAACCACATCGGGTCGGGATCTAGCTGGCCCAAGAGTGCACAGGGAAGGGCTGGAGGATCGTCACCATGGGCCAAGCCTGTGTCGGGAAGGCGGCCCGGGAGGGCGCTGGAGCAAGCACGGGCTGGCCGGGCGCTGGCCGGGCTCATCATGGATTCGCCACGCCAGGCGCGGGCCATGCAAAGCGATCAAGGCAGGGCAGGCGCGGCGAAGGACGCGCGCAAGCACTACAGCCGCTCAAGAATGTAAACAGGCAGGACGGGTCAACGGGCGCAGAAGTGGGGGTTTGGCGACGGCGACAGGAGATCCGCAAGGCGGCCGGCTGGAAGAGGAGACGATCCAGCCGGATCTGGGCGGGAAGGGCGCAGACGGCGAAGGGGGTTCCGCTGGTTGGTCTTGACCCGCGACGACGGGTGAGGGATCGCCGAACGGCGCTGGGCAGCGGACTCCGAGCAGCTTGTTGACGAGGGGCTTCGGCGCCGTGTTCACACCGAGAGAGGGGTCGGATGTGAGGGAGAGAGAAGAGCAGAGGAGGAAGGAAGGAGAAGGGCAGAGCGAGGGGCACGGCCTCCGGTGTTGGAGACGAGCGGGAGGAGGGCCTCAAGGCCGCCGCTATGGATGGGGTCGAGGAGGAGGCAGGCTAGGCGGCCGGGTGCGGCATCAGGCGATGCAAATGGAGCTGCTGCTGGTCATGGTCAAGGCGGCTGGGCCAGCATGCTTGGGTGGAGGAGAGGCGCGGCTCGGGAAGGAGCACGCGCAGGAGGAGCGGAGAGGAGGATCTCGATCGGGCGTGTTTCTAGTTGGTCTCGATGTCAACACGAGGGGAGGGAGAGGCTGGGTTGGGGATGGATCCCAGGGATTTGGTGGAGTGGCGGCGGCGCGAAAGATTTGATGGATGGATGGGACTAGGGTTAGCGATATATATCGCAGTGGGTAGGCTTAGGGTCATTTGGTCCCTACGATTAAAATCGGACGGCGCGAATAAAATAGTTAGAGTTTAAATAACAAAACGGAGACGTTGTAGACGTTAGGGATGATCCGGACCCAACGGTAATGAAAGCCCGGGTCGGGTTCGGGGAAGTTTTCGGACGCAAGAAAGAGGGGGTCGGTTGTTGTAGAGAGGTTAGGTGGTCACGGTCAAGAGGGAAGCAAAACCCGGTTGGTCTGGAACGGTCAACGAAGGCAAGGGGGGAAACGCCAACTACGAACGGGTGCAAGTTTTATGAAAAACATGCAGATGCAACGCGCATGATGCTATCAGATGAGATGCATGACGATGAGCAAAATGCAAAACAAAAAGCAAAAACCCAACCACGAAGGAAATATCATATCGCATCTCCGAAAAGGCAAGAGTTGGAGTTACGGATATGGAAAGTTGTATCCGGGCGTTAGACTCAAAGCTGGACCAAACTCAAACCGAAAAGCTTACATCGCAGCGAAATGGTCACCGGAAGCGGAAATGCCCTCAATATTTGGTGGATAAGAAGGATGGCAAAGTGAACAAGGGTATATTTGATATACAAAGTTATTGATGTGTGCCTTACTAGTGTTTATAGTAGCCCCTAGTATTTGATACTTGTTCGTTGCTAAGATTAGTAACTCAAACAGAGTTACGAATAAACAGAGACTATTTGAAGGGAGGTGACGATGAGTGTTGGAAGTAGTTCCAAGATTGATATGATCCTCATCGCACACTCCCTATACTTTCGGGATTAGTGTTAAACCTAAATAAATGTTATTTGGCGTTTGTGTTGAGCATGAATTTGACTTGATCATGTTTATTGTAATACGGTTATTCACTTAAAGTCAGAGAATAATTGTTGTTCTGTTTACATGAATAAAACCTTCAAATGGTCATACACCCAATGAAAATAGTTTGTTGGATCTCGATCGAGTGATACACTTATTCATAATATCGATACCAAAAGATGCAAAGTTAATAATGATAGTGCAACTTATTTGTGGTAATCGCCGCTTGGGTCATATCGTGTAAAGCGATGAAGAAACTCCATAAAGATGGATTTTCGGAATCACTTGGTTATGAATCATTTGATGCTTGCGTAACCGTGCCTTTTTGGGCAAGATGACTAAAACTCCGCCTCCGGAACAATGGAATGAGCTACTAACTTGTTGGAAATAATACATACCCATGTATGCGGTCCAATGAGTGTTGATGCTCGTAGGTGGAATCGTTATTTTCTCGACCTTCACAGATGATTTGAGTAGATATGCGATATCTACTTGATGAAATATAAGTCTGAAATAATTGAAAGGTTCAAACAATTTCAGAGTGAGGTGGAAAATCATCGTAATAAGAAAATAAAGTTTCGCGATCTGATCATGAGACGAATATTTGAGTTACGAAGTTTGATCTTCAATTAAAACAATGTTGAATAGTTTCACAGCTCACGCCACCGAACACCACAATGTTATGGTGTGTCCGAACGTCAGAATGCACTGTTCTTTATTGGATATGGTACGATCTATGATGTCTCTTATTGATTTACCATTATTGTTTTGGGGTTATGCATTAGAGACAAATGCATTCATGTTAAAAGGGCACCATGTAAATCCGCTGAGACGACACCATAGAACTGTGGTTTAGCAGAAACCCAAGTTGTCGCTTTCTAAAGTTTGGGGCTACGATGCTTATGTGAAAAGTTTCATCCTGATAAGCTCAAACCCAAATCCGAGAAGTGTGTCTTCATAGAATACCCAAAGGAAATCATAAGTACACCTTCTATCACAGATCCAAGGCAAGATATTCGTTGTTAAAATGGATCCTTTCCGAGAAGGAGTTTCTCTCAAAGAAGTGAGGGAGGAAAGTAGAACTTGATGAGGTAACTGTACCTTCTCCCGAATTAAAAAATAGTTCATCACTGAAATCAGTTCGAGTGATTCCTACACCAATTAGTGAGGAAGCTAATGATGATGATCATGAAACCAATAATTATAAAGAATGAGGCCCGGGTTCCGTGATGGTGGAACCTGAAAGTAGTTCAGAATGAAAACCCAAATTGGGAAGCGATGATGACCCAGTTTAAATGGTTGGAGGAGAAACGAATAGGTCCATTATAGCAAATGTGGTTTGGTTTCCGAGTCCAAGTGTTTAAATGGATTTCAAAAAGACGGACCCAAGTGTTATATTACAATCACTTTTTGAAATTTTAAA